>MU228444.1:2003681-2029198 GCA_018584345.1 Thuja plicata
ATTTATTTATATATATATATATATATATATATATATATATACATACAGAAAAAAGAAATAGAATCTTAGATGAAAATAATAGATTTAAATTTGTATATATATATATATATATATATGCGTATGTTCAGCTGAGAAAATATATCAGAATGCAAGCAAAGAGATTTAACAGATTCATTAAATTTTATTTTCTTTTGTGGAGATATGGAACTTTCATTTTAGAAATTAAATCTGATATAAATATACTTTTTCAACATATTTCCATATGTAAACATCAAAATAAAAGAATACTATTTGTCTTAAATATAAACAACAGTTGTCACTAATAACATACTAATAAACTAGGTCTAATTTTTAAGACAATTTTCTCTTTTCTTTAACTTTCAGGTGTGCAGAAATAATGTATGTGCCATAATGAATTTAAATGACAAGTGCTTCAAAACATATATATATGCTTTCTATTTTCAAATATTATAACAAGATTCATTCTTTTCATAGCTCTAGACATAAGATGGTAACTTTATTTAAATCAAGAGCATAAATACTTAAAATCTGAAAGTTTTCAGCAAAAGGAACTTTCCAATGTCACAAAAATACTTAGTATTTTCAGCCACATGGCTCTTTACATTTTCTTTCTTCCTCTAGACACATTACTAATATTTGCATCATGGCCTTTACATAATCATGAAGCAAGGTACATGAACTAATGTATTTTTTTTTTTCCTTTTTTTTTTCTTCCATGTTCAGCACTAAACTTCAATGTAGCTCCAACTTCACAAGTCTGCAAAAACAAAACAAGGGAAAACACATAGGACCATGGGCTGCTCACCACCCAACCTATGCCTCTTATGAGGCCACCCCCAAGCTTGGGGAACCAAACAAAGGTGGGTGACAATCAAACTAACCTTTAACAAAATAAGGTGACAATAAAACTCACAATTTACTCCCAATCCAAAGACTACCACAAAGGGTCACACAAAGACCCTAAAATGGGGTGAAGTGGACCAAATACCCAAGGGAGAAGGTCAATCCTAAAACATACTATAACCAACCTCTCTCATGGCTTGAAAAGAAGATGAATTTCATCTCAATATCAAACCCATATTTCAACATGTCCTTATGTCCCCCAAACAAAACAACAATCAAGGATGGCTTCATGGAGCCCATACTCCATGATTTTTCTCTCTCCTCCTTGAGGAGAGACTCTACACCAAGGGCTATCAAACTCCTCCACCCCCAAGGCTGCTCTTCCCTCCCAAGGGTGAGTGAGCCTTGAGACTCCCATTAACAACATTTAAAAGAAAAGAAGCAAACACATATTCCACAAAACAACATAAAATTTGACTACAAGAAACATAACTACAATACTCTCACAAAACACACACAAGATTCATCTTTCTTGCAACACAAAATAGAGCAACAAGAATGGAGATGCAAAATTTCCACCAACCTAGATCCAATATTATGAAAAGATAGTTGTAGAAGAGCTCCCTTTTAGCCTAAGTCCTCCTTCCAATGTCACCAATTCTAGCCAAGTCTCTAAGTTAGAGAGTGGGTGTTCAAACTCTCCAACATGGAGAGTCCCCACTAAAAAGCCACTAGAAACTCATGGGAAGAAGAAAAGCCCTCTAATCAATCTCTCTTCCCTAAACTCTTACAACTTTTTAAAAATGGATCCAAAAATGGAAACTCAAAAAGGTGAGTAAGGTCCTTGCATCAAAATGGAAGAGTGGTCTTTCCAAGATCAATCCTCACAAGAGTTGATTTTCGTCCAACTTGGGAAACCAACTTTTGGAAGGGTCTCTTGGTCAACCAGAGGCTATCCTATGATTAAAAAAGCCCTTATATATTGGTATAACAAGTGGGCTACCTAAAAATGACCCCAACACACCCCTAGGCAATTTTTAACCCCTCCAAAAATCCACTACAAGGGTACTTATGAAATTCAAATGAAATGACCACACCTCCATCTCCCAAACCAAGGTATGCATATGGGGATTCACTAATGTACTTATCTAGGTGGGTGGAAAACCATTCCAAAGTTGACATGTCATGGCCTTAAGTACATTCACAAGTGTCAAGTGACACACACACAAACATTTACACATCACTAGACCATGTCATATCCACTTGGGCATAATCACAAGGAAAATAAATATGAAATACATTTAAGGAATACATTCCCACAATCAACCATTTACGTTTACAAATTAAATTACAATACAACGAGGTATTGTCTCTCATTAGATGCAACCTTGGCTTAAACTTAGTTCACATATACCTATGTTTGGTTCCACGGATAAAATATCATGGTCTCATACCTGCACACTCAATTCAAATATCAGTGGTCAGAGGAGATAAATATACATCATAAAGAAATAAGCAATATTTGAAACTTAAGGTAACATCAACATACTAAGTTTATTACTTAAGATCACAAGAAATAATAATTTCTTTTAAGCATATAACATAAGGTAAGATTCACATTGCATGATATCTCAAATTTAATATCCATTTCTAATAATTCTCATATCATCAATAACCCATAACATAACCATAATGTTTTTCCAAATCAATTTTCTCAAAATAAATGTCCATAATAGAATCATAATATAGTTCATAAGGTGCATCATAAAGTATCATGTATCCAACATCCAAATGATCAATCCATGACATAAAGCATAAAATCCATAAGGTCCATAATGCATCAAAATATAAAGTATCGTGAAGAAATAAGCAATATTCGAAACTTAAGGGAACATCATAAAGAAATAAGCAATATTTGAAACTTAAGGGAACATCAACATACTAAATTTATTACTTAAGATCACAAGAAATAATAATTTCTTTTAAGTATATAACATAAGGTAAGATTCACATTGCATGATATCTCAAATTTAATATCCATTTCTAATAATTCTCCTATCATCAATAACCCATAACATAACCATAATGTTTTTCCAAGTCAATTTTCTCAAAATAAATGTTCATAATAGAAACATAATATAGTTCATAAGGTGCATCATAAAGTATCATTTATCCAACATCCAAATGATCAATCCATGACATAAAGCATAAAATCCATAAGGTCCATAGTGCATCATAAGCAGAAAAACTGGAAAACTACGATGGGGTTTGAGGTGAGGCCTCACATAAATGACCAAATAAATGACTAAATAAATGACCAAATCAATGAATAAAATAGTTTATTCATAAATTTGGTCGTGAGATAAATGACCGGAAATAAACTACAATTGGTCATGTGATCAAAATTAGTCATTTATCTACAATTTTTAGTAGTTTATTTAGTCATATATTGTTATTTTTATACTAGTGATTGATGAACAAATATCTGAACCTGTACTTGCCAAATATGTATGAAGACACCATCCATGGGACCAAATCATTGGAGACAAAAGAGCTAGAATGAGAACAAGAAGTAAGTCATTCAACACTAGATATTTTATTTGTGATTTTGAGCCTAAATCTGTTAATACTACACTTGAGAATCAAGAATAGGTTAGTGTAATGAATGAAGAGATTGAACAAATTGAGAAGAACAAAACATGGACATAAGTACCTAGACCGAGTGACAAAAATGTCAATGGTACTAAATGGATATTCAGAAATAAACTGAATGAGAATGGAGAAGTCACAAGGAACAAAGAAAGACTGGTATGCACAAGAAGAAGGTATTGACTATGGAGAAACCTTTGCACCCGTTGCTAGACTACAAGGAGTAAGAATTATACTTGCTTATGCTTCTTTCAAAGGATTCAAATTATACCAAATGGATGTAAAATATGCATTTCTAAATGGAATACTAGAAGAGGAGGTATACATTGAACAACCTGAAGGGTTTGTTGATCCTAACAAGAGGAACATGGTTTGTAGACTACACAAATCCTTGTATGGATTGAAACAAGCACCAAGAGCATGGTATGAAAGACTTCACTCTTATCTCATTAGTATTGGATTTATAAGAACAAGTGATAACAATAATCTATATTTGAAAGGATATACTGATGATAAAATTTTGATTGCTAAGATATTTTTTGATGATATCATATTTGGAGGTAATGATATGTTATGCAAATCATTTGTTGGTGAAATGAGCAAAGAATTTGAGATGTCAATGTTTGGAGAGATCAAATTTTTCTTGGTCTATAAATTCTACAACAATATGCAGGCATCTACATCACACAATCCAAATACATCAAAGAAGTTATGAAGATATTAAAAATGGAGGACTCCAAACTAGTTGGAACACCTATGGCAACTAGATGCAAATTAATAAAGAAAGACAAGAAAACTGAGGTAAATCAGACCTTATATATATCTTTGATTGGAAAACTAATATATGTTGTACACACAAGACCAGATATAGCACATGCAGTTGGTATAGTTGCAAGATTCTCTACTAATCCCAAGGAATCACACATGACTGATGTTAAAAGAATTCTGAGACATCTAAAGAATATCGAAGACTATGGTTTGTGGTATAATAAAGAAGGAAAATTTGAGCTACAGTTTTATACAGATGTTAATTGGGCTGGAAACATAGATGATAGAAAGAGCACATCAGGAGGAGCATTCTTTATGGGTGAAAGACTTGTCACATGGATAAGTAAAAATCAAGGATGTATATCTCAATCAACTGCAGAAGAAAAATATGTGGCTGTTGCTGCAAATTTCTCTAACATTGCATGGATCAAGCAATTGCTGAAAGGTATGAATATGGAAATCCTTGATCCAGTGATTGTCTATTGTCATAATACAAGTGCTATCAACATTTCAAAGAACCCTATGATGCATGCTAAAACAAAGCACATAGATATTAAGTATCATTAATTAAGGGAAAAAGTACAAGAGAAAGAGGTGATACTAGAATATGTCTAATCCATAGAATAATTAGCAGACATATTCACAAAACCATTGCCAAAAGATACATTTGAGTACCTGAGGAAGAGACTAGAGGTCTGACCCTTGTTTACTGGTCACTAAGCCGACTAGGAGGCTGCATCATCCTACACATTATCACAAGATCAATCATGTTGATGCAAGCTTAGAAATGGTTTGCAATGACACATCAGTACAAGAAGGTACTTATCTGAACCAAACACCAGAGATATTGTTGGCTACTACAGAGCTATATTTCTGATTGAAAGAGATATTCATGATAATTTTATGTTTGGCATTGCTGTCAAAGGCAGAGAAGTATTCAATAAAATATTCATCAAGGAAAAGTACATCCAGAGGGAGAGAGATATCCAATAATGAAATATCTATCAAGGAGAAGAACATTAGTCAAAGGGAGAGAAAAGATCATAAAAATGAGTATCTACAAAGGGAGAGAAAGATCCAAGAAAGATTCAAAGAAACAACCATCCATCTAAGGGAGAGAATTGGAGAAAGTTAACACTACATATTTATTCATAAAACAGAGAAGAGATTCTACAACAAAGGAAGAGACAGAATCAGAAGTTGCTACATCTATCCATTGAAGGGAATGAAAAAAGGGAAAGCACTCTGCAAGAATCAAATCTAAGCTAAAAGAGCTTACCGAGAGTCAGATATTTGTATTGGTTATATAACAATAAGTTTGGTATGATATGGCATATTTCATATTGTGTTGATAGTAAGTTTCCATCAATGCCAAAGGGAGAGATTGATGAACTATAACTGATTAAATGTTTGAAGATGATAAGTTGATGATCACCGAGCTGGAGAAAGTAAATGCAAGACATTAAATTAGTTAATGTATTGTATTGTCATTGATGTCAACTTGATATAATGTGATTGGTCAAATAAATATTGTCAAGGAGAAATCTAAGAAATAAAACTAAAGCAAAGATTTAAAGACTAAAACAATGCATGGTGAGATTTGTGGATCAAGAAGCAATCTACGTCAAGAACAAGAAAGACACGGAGAATAAACAGTGAAAACATGTCTATATAAAGAGACAAATAATTCATTATGAAATGAGGAATGCTAAATATAATTTTGATGAAGATATAATTCTTCATACAGATCTGATCATACATGTTGAAGAACAGAGCCAAGAATTTTGCAGACACCGAGCAACAAAGAACACGACATTCATCAAGCAGAAAAGAAGAAAGAGGGGAGAAAAGGAATTAAAGAGAACATTGATCAGAGAGGTATTATGGAAGAAAAATAGATCTGAAAATCTACAAGTTTAAGTTGTATTGTTGAACAGATCATTTACTATTTTAGTTTAACCATTGATTCAGAAATCTCTTAACCGAGTAGGATTTAACCATTCTTATTGTATTCAAATACTTAAGAGTATCAAAAGGTTTTCATGTTGACAACACAGTGAATGCTAGGTCAAATGATAAACTGTTAGTTTTGAATCCTCTAACAAGGTCGTACTTAACAGTGTGTTTGTAACCTTTAACAGGGTTGGCTCTTCACCGAGCTCACTTCAAAAGAGTGAAAATTTTGGGTTACCAGTCCCAAGTGGTTTTTCCCTTAACAGGGTTTCCACGTTAAAAATCCATGTATCAAATATGTATATGGTTCATTACTTTGATGTTTTGATTTACACATTACTAAAATAGGATTGGTTGATAAGCACTAAGTTTAAATTGTTGCTACTCGATAAAGGGTAGAAAAAGATAAACAATATATTCATCGAGCAGTATATATATGTTAGATTTGCACAAGGCATACATCTTGTAGGACTGAAAGATAACTGAAGGTATTATATTTATGATATAATTTTTGGTTGGATCATTGGAATTATTTTTGATGCCACTGATTCACCCCCCCCTCCCCTTAGTTATTCTAACACTTGGATCTACACTCATGTGCCTGATGTCCATGCTTATTACAGTTATAGAAAATACCATTAAATTTAGGAAGGTTTCTAGGAATAGCTTTTTCTTTTCTCCTGATGACATTTGATGTGTGGCCTGGTTTTCCACAGTGATGGCAAGAGGGCTTCTTAGGCTTTGGGCTTGAGTATACATTCCTTTTTTTAGCTTGATTTGATGATTCTCCTTGCTCGGTATACCGTAATCTGGTATTTTTGTTCAGTTTTCTTTGATGGTTCATGTTAGGTCTTTCTTCACTACAACACTTGCTTCATCAAACAATTTCTGATATCTCTTTGACATTTGTTCAGCTTTAGCTTCATTTAGATGAGAAAAATGTGTAAGGGCCTATGATATTTCCAAATCTCTAGTGTTATGGATAGACCATATGATATTATCCCCATCCAATTTTTCTTGTACATTAATAAGTGATGGCTTCTGGGTCTTGGGAGCCAGAGCCCACATGGCTAAAGTTTGGGATTGTGCATTATATCCACATCCCCTAATCATTTCTCCCACTTGTGTCATTGAAGACAATTTTATATTAGGCTGCCTTCTTATTTGATCTATGATAAAAGCTGAGGCCAGATCCCATCCCTCTACAAGTAACATCCCACTAGACTTAACCAACTGTCTAGCTTCCTCTGGTCTCATGGTTTCTGTCTCAAGGTTATATTCTTGCAGAGCCTGCAAGGCTTCACTTGGCACTGATTCACCTCCTACTAGTTACAATTGTGACCCAACTTTTTGTTGCTTTTCCCAGATCAAGAAGTCATTGAATTCTTTGGTTTTGATGAAATTGTCATCAGTCAAGAATTGCTCTTGTTGAAGCTCTCTCTCATCCTGACATAGTAAAAGAGGTATTTCAACATCTTCTCTTTTCTTCTTACCTTCCCTTATTAACTTCCTAAGCTGATGGTCATAAGCTCTATTATGAGTGAATAAAGAATTCACTTTATCTTTTTTCTTCTTTTGTGTCTTAACATCAGAAGGCTCCCCTATTTCCACTTTCTATTTCTTCTTGGGAGGTTCACCAGTCACCTCAGCCTCATTTTCTTGAATCCATTATTATATTCTCCTCTATTTGAGGTGGCTGATCCATTGGAGGAGGGCTATGCATTGAATAGATGTTGTCACTATATTCTGAGGAATGTTTCTTATTAGGACCTCTTTCCTTATCTTCTATCTGATCCTCAAGCTAGTTACATAATGTTTCATAAGATTCTATCATCTTATCAATTCTTTGCAAGTAAGGAACATCTGGGAAGTAACCCTCAAAAGGGATCCCTTTCTTCTTGAGTTGTTGTTCCAGATCCATTATATCTTGGAACTTATCAGCCCTTCTTACCACTTCATCAACCTCTAAGATGTTCCTTAAAAGGTCCTCCTCTACACAATGCTCATGCTCTTTAGTATTTGGAATGATTGGTGTCAAGAGTTTTTTTGCACTGAACATGAAACCCTATGTGTCATTATACCTGTATAAGGCTACATTCATTCTAAAATGACCCAACCATATATTTATTGAGTCCAATGCCCTCTTTCCCATTGTGAAGCCATAAACTTTAAACTATCAAGGTGTAAAAGTACATTTTCTATGTGAAGCCAAATGCTCCTTATCAGTCAACATTAGTTTCCATATGAACTCCATAATAGCTATCCTTGGTGGCACATGATATAGAAGTATATGCAGTGGCTGGGAGCAACCATAAACCCTTATCAAAGTAAAATCCTTATTGTAGTAGAAATCTCCCTAGTTGTGGTCTCTTGTCCACAAACTAACAAGGCCTGAGAAGCTACAATACCTTGATTGGTAATCTTGTCATGTCTACTCCTAAATATCTTAATATTGGATACACCATCCAATTCTAGAAGGCACAAAGTTCATTCTCCCTTGATGTATAATTCCAAACCCTTAACCAAAGTTGTATAGGGTTGGATTAGCCTTGATAGAATCTCCTAGGTCTCAAATTTTTAAGTCCATGATATTGAAATTATAAAACAAAATCAAATGTATCAATAAAGAATACTGCAAGAATTTAGGGCTAGGTTGCTTTTTTTGAATGTCCACTAACCCTTGATGTATTTGGTCAATCACATACTAGTTATAGTCATAATTTTTGCTAACATGTGGACTCTGAAGATCCAAAAGAATCATCAGAATATCTGAAGATGTCCTGTCACTACCCCCATCAACTCCTAGAACTCTACATAGTCCATAGGAAATATATTTCATATAAAAAGCTAAATCTTTGTAGAAATAGGGTGCAGTGGAATTAGGAATGGCCGCTATAAATTTTTTGGTATTTTTGGGCACGTGACCTTGTATCAACTTAGCCACAATGTAGGCTTCCCTAACATACCTAGTTGCTAATGCTTTTAGGTCTATCTCTATAGTGTCAGGGTTGTAAATGTTGAAAGCTTTCATAAAAGATGCCTTATCTAGAGTAACTATGGTTGTTCCATTATTCTTCTTTATTGTCTTAGAGATGGTATCATATCTATTATCTAGCTTGAGAAACAAATCTACATCTATAAAGACATCTGGCACTATAAGTTTGGCTAACCCTGATGTCTGTGGGTTTGAAAAGAGAACAAAACCATCGCTATTTTTATGAAAGTAATTAAACATATGGTATCCAGAAGCATCAGGAGTCTTAGCATCTCTACAATATGACATATTATCACCAAGGTATTCATCATTTACCTTTTTTCCTTGATTATTCCCTGGTAGTAGAGCCACAAATTCATCAGAGTAATTCCTTTTTCCTTTCTGATCATCTTCAGCGTCTCCACTCTTTCCACTGGTTGAAGCCACACTTACTGCTTGACTCATCTTTTCTGCTCTAATCTGAACAATGTTGATCAAACTCTTGTTTCTTCAAACTGCAACCCAAACAATTCTATTCTTCTGAAAGCATTAATACTCAGGTAATCTTAGCATTTTTATTTTTGAAACTCTGGTAAACTGAAATGAGCAATGACAATGCTTATTTATTCTTGAGAAATCAATGCACCAGTCTATTTGATATCATGAATTTGTTATTCAGTCACTTCTACCATTACTCTATGTACTTTTATATCAATTTCTCTTAGCCGTGGCGCTTGAGGTTGACAGGTGATCAATTTTGAAAAAGGCCAATCGGGGTAATCATGAAACCTTATTTTATGCAAAATAAATTCTATGTTTGATATGATTGGCTCACATTATTACAGCTCAGCAACTTCATACATGTTGTCACAATCCTTTTGTTTTGATTGGCTAATGACTGTACATAATGGTGCAAGACAAAACCCTTATAACTTTACCTTACTCGTACTCTAGTTCTTTTTAGTGACCACGCGACTGTTCTATCTCCTTTTTGCTGAGATTTATCCTTAACTCTAGTTTTATCATGAGATTTAGCATCCACCATGCAATCTAAAAACTATCAACGGTTCAGGTTCTTTGTATTAATTGTGCTTTCAACTCAACTTAACCTTTTTTCTTTTAGAGATTACATGACTGAAGAAACTCGAAGTCGCTAAACTGTTTGGCTCAGCATGAGTTTAGTTAGAGATTATGCAACCATCATTAGATCATCTCAAAATTTGATGGTTCACGTTAAATCTCTTATTCATTTTATACTTACTGCATCTGATCGGAGACTACGCGACTACCATTAGATCATTTTTACTCCAATGTCTCACGTTAAATCTCTCAATCTTTATCCTTAACTATTTTTTTTCATGAGACTTCACCACTGCAATCTATCTCCAATTCGCCAGATAGGTTTATTATGAGATTAAATGCCATCCTTTATAACTTTCCTCAATCTGATGGTAGTCGCTGAATCTCTTAAACTTTTAGTCATTTGTACTTTTATCTCACGATTAAATGCTGGCCACAATATCATCTTTGAATCATACAGTTGTCACTAGATCTCATAACATTTCACTTAACCCTTTTTTTCTTCAGAGATCTCATGACTAAACATATATAACCATGTCTTAACCTTGGTGAGCTTGTGACACTTCGTGACTGAATGAATCTCTTAGTTGCTGAAAGTTTTATGTAACTCAGAGTTTAATTTGAGATTAAACACTAGCCCTTTGATCTTTCTTTCATTCAACGAATAGCATCAATTATCTCAATCTTGGTGTACTTTATGAAATCCTTTTGAGATTATGTGCCTGCCCTTGATTCATTCTTCATATTACTATCTATGTTAAAGCTCAGGAACTTTTACTAATCAGCACTTTCATCTAGCGATTAAATGCCAGCCACCGGATCATCTGAGCATCTACGGCTATCGTTGAATCTCTTAATATTTAACTTAACTCTTATTTCCTTCTGAGATCTCGCGACTGAATGAAAATCAAACCAAGATTTAACTCTAATTTATTTGTGAGACTTTGCGACTGAAGAAACTCAAAGTTGCCAGACCATTTCTTAACTTTGGGGTTTCATTGGAGACTTTGTGCAAACCACAGGATCTAAATCTGAATCAACGACCTACGTTAAATCTCTTAATCCTTCAAAGCATATTATTTTTCTTACGAGATAATGTGACCAAACCATTACGTTGAGTCTCAAAATAGAATAGAATATTTGGTCAGTTTTAAGAGACTACGCGACTGACCTAAAACATGAAAAGATCACATGCCTTAAGTGATTTGGAATTTCTGAAAAAGGTAACTACAAATTAGAAGCCAATCACGAGGAACTAGAGTTTTTGCTTTGAAAAGGATAAAATTGACCTAGAACCTAGGGATTTACACATTTTATTGATTTTATCACTCAGAGATCAACATTTGCAAGCAAAAATTGATACCACTTTGGACAAGAATTGACATTTATGCAAGAACATTACTGGGAACCTAAAAAATTTGTAGCAATATTTCAAAAATGGAAATATAAACAACAGTGGCTCTTTCTAAGGATTCTTAAATGCAATTTTATAGAAAGAACCATAGATCTCTGGGAAATAGACCACACTAACCTATTGCAGAAAGAAAACACACAATAGAAACAAATACACCTGTACATATAATAAAGAACTATTGTGCATGGAAAATCAAATTTTAATTGAAGAAAGGTTTCAAGAATTTTCCACGCACTGGAAATTCAAATACCTCTTTGTCCATATTCCTTTAAGACATATGAATCTTTCCTGAAATTTTGATGAATAACAAAGGGACCTAACCATAATGATTCAAATTTCTTATGATTCCCTTTGTCTTCAGCCCTTACATTCCATTGAAGTACTAAGTCATCAGGTTGAAAATTCTTGTTACTTGCTCTTTTATCAAGCAAATATTTAATTTTCTGTTGTAACTTAATGTTCTCTTTTTGACTATATTTTCTGGTCTCATCCAGTTCTGCTAGCTGCATCATTCTATCTTGCATAGGTTCAAAAACATTTAGCTCCTCTTCCTAAATAAACTTATATATTGGAAGTAATTTATTCATGGGAATTCTAGATTGCATACCATATACTAGTTCAAAGGGAGACTTACATGTTGTTATTTTCACAGTGATCCTATCAGCCCATAAAAGAAAGCTTCAATTTTGAATGTCAAGCTCTTTTATTTTTCTCAAGGGTCTTTTTTAGGATTTTCAATATACCCTTATTACTAGATTCTACTTGGCCATTGGCTTGGGGATGATATGGGGAAGAATATGACATCATAATACCATATTCATCACAAAAATCCTTAAGTTCATTTGACCTAAAGCACATAGCATTGTCCATTACCAATTTTATAGGGACACCAATTCTAGTCAAAATACTCTCCATCAAAAAGTCAGTGACCACCTTACTAGTTGCCCTCTTTGTAGGAATTGCCTCTATCCATTTTGTAGCATAATCTATAGCAACTAGTATCCAACTATGTCCACCACTATATTTTTATAAAAATTCTCCAATGAAGTCAATCCCCCACATGGAAAAAGGTGCTTCAGCACTTATAGGATTTAGTAATAGGGTGCCTGAAAATTTCAACTTGTTTGAAAATCTTTGACAAGGTTCACATTTTCTAACAAAGGAATGAGCACCTTTGAATAAGCAAGGCCAATAATAACCAGCCCTCAAGATCTTATGAGTAGTGGTTTTGGTAGAGTAATGTCCTCCACACACTCCAGCATGCATTTCTTCTAAGACCTTTTCAGCTTGACTCTAACCTAAACATAATAAAAGTACACCATTTCTATCTTTCCAATATAGATCTCCTTGCACTAAGGTGTACCTTTGAGCTTGCAACCTAAGATTTATTTTTTAATTATCTGTCATAATCTCAGGGCACTTGGCATTCTTGACATAGTACATGATGTCAACATAATAGGGTTGTCTTTCAATACTAGTCATTGTTGAATCTTGTACCTTTGTAATATTTATTTGAACCAAGTCCAAATTTTCTTCTGTCATTAATTTTGCTAAGCCTTGTCCTCTTACTAATTTGGTAATGTGGATTTCCAAATTAAACTCTTGAATCCTATTGATCCATTTGCACAGCTTACCAGTCACTTCTGACTGAGTAAGAATATCCTTAACTACTGCATGAGGTACATATGCCATCACTTTTGCACAAACTAGATAAGGTCTGAATGACTTTACAGCTTTAACCAAAGCATATGCTTGTTTCTCCATCATTTCATAATTCAACTCTACATCTTGGAGGGATTTGCTCAAAAATGCAATAGGATTCTCATAACCCTCCTCCAAGCAGTAGTCCACACCAAGCTACACAGTATAACCGAACAACAGTATAACCAAGATACACAAACTACACCGAGCACCGAGAGACAATATTAACTGAGTGGACTAGAGGCCACCTAAAATTTTGTTATGGCACATCATTCTAGGTTAAAAAAAATTCTGACCTAGATAACGGTTTACAACGATCAAGGAGAACATTACTTACGGATTTACAACATTAATTGTTTATATCTCCTATTTTTTGATGATCAAGGTAAATTATGTACATCGTTGATCTTAGGTTAGGGATGTTATTGTAAAGCCCTAATTAGGTCATAGAAGTTTGATATATATAATGTATAGATGTCATTTTGTAATGTATGTTGATCAATAACTGATCAAGTAGCTTCCATACTACAGACATTAGAGATCAGATAGAGGTTTTAAGGCAAGGACTACATTACAGTAATCAATTTTCAGAACAGAGGAAAGGCTATCGAGTAGAAAAAAAGCAGAAGGTATTATCATTCACAGTAAAGGTGATACATTTTATTTTGCACTTAAAGGATTTGTATTCACAATATAGAGATTTTATTTGTTTAGATCACAATTCTATTACTTTCTAACAAATGTAATAGACCCCAAAAATCTCTTAACAGAGTAGACTTAACTATCTTTGTATAAATATCTTAACCGAATACACGCATACTTTGTATTGCTAAATCCTCACATAAGGTAGATCTAATCGATCTCATTGTTACTCCTAACAGGGTAAGATCGTTAGAAGTGATCAATCTTTGTAAGCTTTAACAAGCTACTTTATTTACTGTAGTAGTGAAGTTTTGTGGGTCTTATCCCAACCGCAGTTTTTACCTTCTAACAGGGGTTTTCTGTGATACCAAAATACTTGTGTCACAAGTACTTAAATTTTATTTCATGTGTATTGCTTACTTTACATGCATTTAACTTAGTAGCGACATCACATGTTTGGTATATGCAATCTACTCAGTCGGTTATTCAGAACATTTGGTTACAAAGATTAGTATAAAAAAATTTAAGGGTACTGATTCACCCCTCCCCTCTTAGTACACACCTCTCCATTATCCCAATAGTAGAGGGTGATTTAGTAAGTCTACATGCAGATGATTTATTGTTAAAAACTTTAGAAAAACAAGCACATGGATTTGGTACATATGAAGAATCCTTTGCTAAAATCTAAATGGAACTGAAAAAAATGGTCATTAAGAGGAAATCAAGGAGAATTTTATCTAATCTAGAATAAAAATTTAGTAGTGATTAAGTAGGTACATCTTGCACTTATGTAGTTGAAATTGAAGACCCATTAGTAAACATTCCTTCTACATATGCAAAGGTAAAGACAAAATTGAGAAAATTGACAATAAAGGAAGTATATGGAACCAGTAAGGAAGAAAGGAAAAGGTAATCCTACTGTGAAGAAGACATACAAGAGGAAGAAAATCCACAAAGGAGAAGAGTGATCAGAGGGAAACTGTAGAGGATGAAGAAGCAAGGACAAATTCAAACAAGGAGGTCTCATAACTGAAACAGAGTGGAAAGAAAAAGAAGGCTCCTACTATTAATGAAGATGCCAAAATAACGATAGACGCTCACAAGAAAAAATTTAGAATAAAGGGCAGGGCGGCTAGGATTCTAATTGATGATACACATAACATACACAATGAGACTCTTGAGGCATGGAAGAATATATTACATATAAAGGAGGTAGTAGCACAAGTTGAGAAAGAACAAGAAGCATCTTCTAGTAGATTATAATTTTACAGTAGAACATATAATTGGGGATGTTCTTGTTGTCCCTAAATAAGTGCAAAACATTGTGGAACAAAATGTTGAGTTATCACAAACTGGTGGAGCTGAGTTTGAGATAGAAGACATCACAGGTAAAGAATATTCTTCTTCACCATCTCCTATGAATCATACAGAAGAATTGGTTTCTGAGAAGGAAGATGAAAAATTTGTAGAAAGTCAAAAAGTGGATACTTAGAAAGAGGTTGAAGAATAACTTAATGTAAAAAGTAAATTGACTCTTGATGAGTTAAGTGAGAAGAAGAGGTAGAAACCGGTGCCTATTGTTGAAGAAGAAAAAGAAGAAGAAGAAGAAGAAGAAGAAGAAGAAGAAGAATAAGAAGAAGAGGAAGAAGCACTTACCACACTGGTGGACATAATCAAATTTAAGCCTAAGGAACTGATGAAATACTCATAACAATTGATGAAAAAGGTTGAAAGAGACAATATGAGATCTAAGATGAAGAACGCAAGAGTCTTAAGACAAGCTAGTGAAATTCTAGTTGTGTTAGTGCATGAGGTATAATATGATGAAGAAGATTCTATGATTTATCAGATGGATACTCTAATCAAGGAAATCTTAGATCAAGGCCCTGATTTGCAGACAACGGTTGTAAAAATTGTTGAAGAGAACTTGGAGAAGAAGATGATATGTAAGTTGATGGAAAATGTTACTGTAGATTGGAACAAATTGACACGTGTTAAAGATTTGGAACATAACAAATTTGAAGCTCAAAAGGAGATAGAGAGCTTAATCGGTTAGTTTGATCCTATTTCAAGCTAAACCACTATTTCTAGTGGTCATTTGCAACAAATTTTACACAAGGTGAAGCAGATACAACATGAGAAAGACAACAAGATGCTTACCTTATTGGAACTAAAATCCTATTTATCACATATAGTGGAGGCCATCAACAGAATGTGAAAAAGGTAGAAGGTATACTTTCCTTACCAGACATGAGTACTCTAGACAGCATGGAAGAGCTAGCTTCTAGCCTTCTTGAGAAAATTATTGCTTTGCGACACTTGCAGAAGACATGGGCAACATCCTTGAACTCAACAAAGATAAATTACAAGATGATATTTGACAAGATGTAAGTAAGTTTTGTATTATTGTACATATTTCTATTTTGTACCCTTGGCATTGTTGTCAAAGGGGGGGTATGTGTATAGGGGGAGCATTATTCTATGATATATATACCGATGAGGAGTCATAAGTTGGTGTATATATTCTTTTTTCTGATCTAGTATGGAGATTGTGATTGCACGATTTTGAGCAGACAACATGTGTTTGTCATCAATGCCAAAGGGGGAGATTGTTGGCATTATGATGAATTTTGGGTGCAGTCATAGGGAGTTACTTGTTTGGTTTTCATTTATGGAAAACAAGTCGAGACATTCATGTAATATTATTGGTGAAGTGTAGACACAATCAATAAGAAGGATTTGTGATCGGTAATGCAGGAAATTGGCTAAGTCCAAAAGATTGGTAGATAGTGAGGACAACACTTTGATGGTGATCTTGGTAGAATTAGAATCATGAGAAGTGATCATAGGTACATCATCAACTTATTTAGATTGCATTGTGGTTCTGACCATAACTCATTTTGTTGATCGGTAAGAGAGTTTTGATGTCACAGACATTGAGACAGGTAAGAACACCAATGTTCTTGAGCAACAGTTGGTAGATCCTAGATGAGTGAGCGGTATAGTAAGTGTGATGATATTTGGTGATATGATGACACGGAATAGAGGTTATGGAAGTGATGAGTTGACATTTTTTGGATCGATGCAATTGTATGAGGTGGATTTTTGGAAATACATTAGAGAATTCAAAATGTGTTTGACTACCTTGGAGATATAACTTGCACATCTTATTTTGTGGCGATGCAGTCATGGTAAAATGTGTTTTACATCAATATTTTTATTTTTGCCTGTGGTTCTTATGCGGGAAAGTGTTTGAATTTCATTTTTGGTGTGTATGATATCTGTATGCACCCTAAAAAGGTCACCTAGACTATGGACCCCCATTCTTCAATTTATCAAATGATAGAATCAATTTATCAAATTCCTGAATCAATACTTTGCAACATTTTCAATTCAAATCAATTTCCTTGGTCAAATCGTAATTAATTCAATTATTTCACTATTTCCTAATGTTTAATCATTCCATCAATAATCTTATTTATTAAAAGAAAAACATCCCTTTTAATTAAATAAAATAATCTTATTTAATTAAAAAAAAATCTCTCTTTTAATTAAATAATCTTATCTTATTTAATTAAAATATCTCTTTTAATTAAATAATCTTATCTTATTTAATTAAAATCTATCTTTTAATTAAATAATCTTATCTTATTTAATTAAAATATCTCTTTTAATTAACTAAAATAATCTTATTTAATTAAAAGAAAATCCCTCTTTTAATAAAATAAAATCCTCACTTAAAGCTCTCTTTTTGATGACAAAAAGGAAAATAAATTAAATAAATCAAATAAAAATAAAGTAAAATTCCCTTTTCTCTACACATATTCCTAAGTGGTGGGCTTTTTCCTCTTATTTATCTTTTTAGGAATTTATCCCACATTGCTCTTGAGGATGCATTCCTCTCCACACTTTCCTTTATAAGGAGCCATCTCCTTCTCATTTAGGATCCAAGATTTTATGTTATTGTTGTGCTGCAGGTTTGGAAAGCGATTTTGGAGGAGATTTTGAGCACTTGAGCTTGAGTATTGCAACTTCTCTTTTCTTGTCTTCTTCTCTCATGCATCCATGACAATCCATTTAGATTACTCTTTCACTTGCATGTTAGATTAGATTCATATTTCATTTCATAGAGTAATCTTGCATGCATATTTCCTTTCATAGATTAGTTTTCTTTCATGCATCGTTATCATATATAATAGCTTCCATTTTCATTTGCATTCATATTTGATGATCATGGAGACTAGCATTATTTATTTTCCTCTTTGAATCTCTCATTTTATAGTGTACTTGCATGGGCACAAACTAGGTCTAAACTAAGGGTCTCCATTATAAACCCTTGTGCTCCATGAATAGGAGCTATGAGTCGCCATTTGAGATCTCATTCTTGAGTAATCTTGGATATAATGACTCATAGAAGTGTGTCAACATTTTAGCACACATTTTTGGCGCCGACCATGGGGAAACCCACCTTTACATGTTGGTTTTGATTTTTTTGGAGCTAACCCCCTTGTGCAGATTTGCTTAGAGATGAAAACCCTAGATTTTCAAAGATTTGATGATATCTCCCAAACGGCTTTGAGTTTTGGTCTGAATGTTTTTTTGTAGGTTGGCAACATATCAGAGAAGCTTCAATAAAAAATTTAGAATTTTTTGAGGTATTGTGAATTTTTTATATTTTTTTCTTTATTGTTCATAAACACTAATTTTTGGTGCAAATCAGCATATTTTTTGAAAATTATTACATTTTCGAAAAGGTCTTTAAATTCTACAGGGGGTCCATTCTTTGTGTTTTAAATTTGGATGCAATATCATAGCTCATTTGGTCGATTTATGAAAACTAGTCTATTTTGGGAAAGTGGTTCCCTAGGGCACAAATGAAAAGATCTTTTTAAAATTCTAACATTTTTGGAAAGATCTCTATTTTTTAACATGGGTCTCTTTTCAGCATTTAGGGTTTCCGAATTCATGTCATATAGGTCCAATCTTGTCGACTTAGTCAAAAATCAAAATTAAAAAAAAGGGCATTTAATGATTAGCTCGCACTTATTTTTCACATGGTTCAATGCATGATATGAGTTGTCATTTAGATTATTTGTTGGTTATTATTTCTCCTAAAAATTTATTTTCAGATCTAACACTAGGGTTTGCATAAGTTGAGTATACATTGCATATCGTGTTTGCTTGTTTGCTTGTCTTACTTGTTGGAGAGTTCGTGGCTTGCTTGCGCGGAAAAGCTCAACAAAAATAAAAATAAGGTAAAATCTACTAAGTGCATTGCATGGATTACCAGGTATTCTATTTAAAGCTCTATAACATTTGGTTTCCTTTCATTAAAATAAACCTCTCGCATGTCCTACTTGGGTGATTTTTTGCCTTCATAGATCATATTCCAATTTTTGCTCTAAAAGAACGAACATAGATTTATTTTCCCACATATCTATTACACATAGTAATTAGGCCCTATGAACACTATTTTTGGATCTTGAGAGAGTGGGCTTCAAGATCTTCTTGATGATAGAACCAATTGTAGGTAGGGAAGGTTTTGATCAACTCTAGGTACAAACATTGTCGAGTCTTTGGCAACTGACAGTATGTTCTCTCTTGAGAGAAATAGAAATCGTTGTCAGTAGATAGAATTTGTGTTAGAAACACTGAGAGGGGGGGGTGAATTAGTGTTTGTCTATTAATTATATTTTAGCACTTTAAACATAAATCAAACATGAATTCAATGAAGCTTAATACAAGAACTCATAACACATGATATGATTACGGGGAAACCTTGATCAGAGGAAAACCTCGGTGAGAATTAGTACCCACAAATATTGTACTAGTATAATGAACCTGTTAAAGTTCCTTTGCCCTGTTAGGAGCAGTCTTTACAATCCAAGTACAATGACCCTATTAGGAGTCTATTACAAAACCCTGTTAAAGGTGTATAGCTCACTGCCTGAGCTCATTGCCCAATAAGATGAAGGCTACAACCTTTTGATAGTTGATATACACTATATCAAAAATGAACTGTTGTCATGACACTGTTGTCTGATCAGTTCCTTTTATGCGTTGATGCTCTTACTCTCTTAAAGATCTTTATCTCATACTAACTTCATTATACTTCTCTTCTATATCTTTCTCATGCATATTATTCGACACTTGTAATATATATTTACATTACATATTTATATGTTCATGTCCGAATAGACGCGACTCAAAACAAGACTATAGTCGGCCCTAGAAACATAATACACAATGCTTCCAAACAAATTGGTTTAAGAGTGTTTACAACAATACTAAAGACATTATTACAAACATATAATCAAAGGTGCTTGGCCTTTACACAACAAAACAATTCACACTGATCCAAAAACTGAAGTCAGCTACATGCTCTGTTTCCTGAACTGCAGTAGTACTATTCTTCCTGTAACTTGTCCATACTATCATTCTGTACCACACATGTCTAGAATTAGTATGTATACATCACATAAAACATATATCTAATCACGCATACTCTGATTCAATCTCTCGCACGTGCGCTGATGTGTTGATCGTTGTATAACTTTGTTTGTCCTGTTTTCCATACTTAGTCATTTTATCTTTTGATAGAAACTTAATATGACTTTTTTGACATAATGACAACACAAAATAAGTCATGTATCCTCTAGGAGTCAACTTTTCAACAATCTCCCCATTTTTCATTAATGGCAACAAAGGAATGTGGCCAAGTTTCTCAAAATGACTTAACACACAAAATAATTGTATATCATTACATCTCTTAACATATATATATATATATCTCCCCATATATACACATTTTCCATATACATTACTCCCCCTTTGACATTAATGAAAAAGGTTTCCAAAACTTGTAAGTCTCTAGATACTTACTCCATGTAAACATCAAGGTACACAATCTGAAGAGATTGGATCTCTTTATGCCAGAATACCTTCATTGCATCAACTGTTTGGAGATGGGAGCATAGGGCATATGTTAACTTCTCCATCTTTATCAGATCCATGCAGGGACCTTGATCATATGTAACAATGGTGGCATCAATCTGTTTGATGTTATCTTCCAAAACTGCTAGAGAGGGCGCTAGAGCATTCCTCAGTTGGGTCTGTCTGATTCTTATCTTATTGATCTCCAATTTTGCTTTATCAATTTTGTCCAACTCTCCTTGATAGACATTATTACATATGTTCATGTCTTGGGTGGATGGCTCAACTAATTTTCTAATAGTGTCCACCATGATCTCTACCTCTTCTATCTTTTTGATATGTTCAGAGGTGAACTTCACTCTATCCATGCAGTTTTCTATAACCTTCTTACCTTTAGCTGCCAACTCTTTCAATATAGATTGCCCAATCTTTAAATATTTCAAGTCTAAGGTACAATTCCTTACCAATTCATTCAATCTCTCCTTTTTATACTCATCTTCTGCAATTCTATTAGCAGAGTCTACTAGGTCTGTAAAGTGTGCTTTGAAGCTTGTTAGAATGTTGTCGACATCTTCAACTGATTGAATTTTGGCTACTTTCTTGTCTGCAAGCACTAGATCATTCAAGATGTTTACTGATTCCAAGAAGAGAGGGTTCCTCATAACTTGTTTCTCTTTGGATTTTTCCATAGCTAGAATGCTGATCTTCATCAAGTCTTCTTCTCCCCACGCATCTAGACTTGCAGAGTCAGGAGTTAACCTTGACAACAATGAGGTAGATGGTAAAGTGGATGGAGTGAATATAGTATTTTGACTAGTGTCCATGCATTCACTCTTTACTAGTATCTCCTTGACTGGTGTCTCAATATCTTTAGTATCTTTCTCTCTATTCAAGTCTATTGGATCATTGGAGGGAACTTGATCTTGTTGTAAATATGTATCATCAGTGCCCATCTCTTCAGTGCTTACAAATGCTTTATCAACTTTTTCCATGTCATTGTTAGATGTTGTCATGGATATCTTGATATCATCAATCACTATAGTATCTTCTGAGTCTTTTGTTGTATCTGAAGTTATTGAAACTGAGGGCACTGAAACCTGTGGACCTGTCATAGGTGCATTTTGAATCACTGGTTCTATAACCTGTTTGGGAGGAGCTGGAGTTACCTTTTTTGATGGCATCATTGATGGATACATGTGTTTGTCCATAAACACTTGTGCAAAAGCTTTTTCTGTCTCTTTCCCAACTAACTCATATTCCTTGTTCATAATATGAAGTGTCCTTGTCTTAGTTCTTAGATGAGGCTTCACCATATCTAGTAGAATTGTCTTCTCATCATGTGAGCATACAAGGATAATATTATCCAATGTTTCTTCTCTTATCCTCATATCTTCCTCAATTGCATGTCTCTTCATTATTTCCAGTATGTTCCATAACTTGTCAGGTATCACTGTTTTGAGTTCTAGAACTGATTTCTTAAACTTAATCATATGAGAGATGATCATAGAATGTATCTCAGATTTATCTATCTCTTGATACTTTTCATAAACCTTAGCAAGTGTGTCTAGTCTTCCTTTGGTAACAATATTGTTCTTTAAGACATTTAGACTAGGTCTAAATCCTACTTCAGGAGGAGCTTGAGTTTTTCTTATTGTGCTCCGTGTAGTTCTTGAGGATGGGTGACCTGTGGGTGCTTGATTTCTTCCTATAGACTTATTTCTTGGTATAGAAGGTGGAGATGAGTCTAGGTCAATGGTGGTAGAGGGCACAGAGGTGCTCTCTACTTTCTTCTTCTTCTAGATGTTATCTGTCTTCTCAAGTTCTTTTGCAATCTTAGCTTCCCTGGATTTATCTGTCTTCTTGAGTGACTCCATGAACTCTTAGGATGCTAGATGTAATTTTGGATGCCTTCCTTTTGTTATCAGCACTGTATAACACAAAATCAACTTTATTAGTCTTCTCTCTGTAAGTACCCCACCTGGGCTCATTAGGATCTTTGGGTGCAGACAAGAGAACTTGTGCATATCCTTCTAACACATGTTCCTCCACTTCATAACCAAGTGGGTGAATCCATTTGGTTATAGGTTCAACTACCTCCATACAAGTTCAATCTGTTTCTACCATGAAACATATGGTCTCCTTATATTTATCAACTATCTTCTCAGATAATCTGAATCTTTTCTGCATCTTGATCCTGAATGTTTTAATATCCATGTCCATGGCATCTTTCACACTGCTCTTTATTGTGGCTTTAAGTGAAATCTGAGACATTGTAGGTTTGCTTCTATCTAGGTAAAGATTTACAACCTTACCAACAATATGGAAGTACAAGTAGATGATCAAAGACCCAAACCTGAATTTCTTGTTCTTGTCATGCTTGATAACTCGAATGTTGTCAATCAATTGAGCGCGCAATATCTCACATAGATTGTACTAAGTTTTATCCTTCACCATCCTTATAGCTACTAGGACTGTGGCTACTGACACACTGTTTAGTCTTCTTGCATGCTAGAACTTGTAAACAAGTATCATAGTTAGAAGCTTTATGTCATCTTCATTGATAGGATCAACTATCATACCGCGCTTGTCACTTCTAGATAAACAAACTTGTTCAACTTGCTTCTTCACATCCTTGCCAGTAGGAAGAACTAGTCCAGTCTTAGGAAGTCTAGTTAATTCATGGATTAGGTCAGAGGTGATGCAGATAGGAACCTCACCAATCCAGAAAAGGTCATCATGAATTCTGCTCAGCAATATCTTCACCCATTTTGGATCATAAAACCCATGCGCATTGGAGTACTCAAATATAGGGTTATTAGTCAGATGCATTAATTCATCCTTGAAAGAGTAGTCTAGTTTCATCATGGATCCCATAAGAGTAGCAATGTTGTTGTCTCCTACTATTTCCTTCTTGCAGTAGATGTATGCGTGAATATCTTCCATCGCATGACTCCGAGTGGAGTTTTGGAGAACACTCCTTCAACATCATTTAGAATGGACTTGAATGTATGTTTCTTAAATACAAATCTCTTCCTCTCAGCAGTGTCAAAAACAATTGGGGTTGCCATACTTACTTGAAACTTGATTAAGTAGGGTTTCACGATAATTTGAAATGGTCTGACTGCTAGGGTTCCATTTCAACTTCTTATCTGTTTACTTAACCACCAAATCTATTGTTCTTATATGCTTTGATGCTCAGTTCTCCTTTTCTCTCCAAATTCTGTAATCTTGAATGAAAATGTGAAGAAGATCGAACATTTACATCTTTTTATAAAGGTTACTGCATTTAATGTTTGCAACCGTACGCAGTTTTCACAGAGAGTTTCAAACTTTGTTCTGAATGTATTATAGACAATGCATGTATGCATACTGCTATATCATGTGATCATAAGTATGGATCCATAGGCGCATACTCAGAGGTGATTATACCAGCCACGTAGGGGTTCTGAGATAGAATATCTCCCCCTAAGACCAAGAAGGTCTATTCAACCAGAAGTAGAGGATGCGTCCACTATGGATGTGTGCACTGTGGATGCATTAGCTACCTTGTTCTCTACATTTTCCTTCTTCACTTCAACCCAAATTTTTCTTGAATCTTATTTTGCTTGAACAAACTTGACTTCTCCTTCTTCTTCAAATAGTGATTTCTTAGGATCCTCTTGTTTTTTAGTTCTGGATCTACAGAACTTTGAGATGTGTCCAGCCTTTCCACATGTGTGACAAATGATAGGAGGTCTGATGTTTTTGTTCATCATGCTGCACTGCTTTGCTATGTGTCCATTGTAATTACATATCTAACATGTAATGTTCTACAAATTTCTTTGAGGCTGATTTCTTTGATTGTGCTGTGACTGATTTCTTTGATTTGTTCTACAATGTATATCCCTGTGACCAAACTTATTACAGGAGTAACAATAACCATTGAAAGGTCTTACCTATTTGAAATCTCTTTCCAAATGCCCATGTTTATTACATGCATAACAAGTTCTGTTAACTTGCTTGATTTCTCCTTTAGGTGGATCTATTTTAGTCTCTGCAACATTTTCAACTTTCTTTGCTTCTAAAGGTTCTTCATGTGCTTTCTTTCTTTCTTTTAATGAATTGATTTCAACTTGCGCTACACTGAATCCAAGACCGGTAGTGTTGCCTCTTATCTTTTGTGCATGGAGCTGAGATTGAAGTGAATCAGAACTTGTGTGGAGTTTATCAATCTTATCCTTTTCTTCTGTCAATTCAGATTCCATCTTTTTCTTTATGTTTTCCAATTCCAAGACTTTCATGTTTGCTTGCAATAGTTCATCTTCTAATTGTTTGTTTTCTTTGATCTTTTCTTCAATAGCAATTTGACTTTCTATTAGTTGTTCATCCATATTTTCAATTTTATCTTTCAGAGACATGTTCTCTTCATTCAACTTTTTGACCATTTTCCCTAAATCACTTGTAGAACAATCTTTCAAATCTTTTCTCAATTTATTGATAAGCATTTGTGAGCCATCAACTTTCAGTCTAAGTTCTTCATTTTCTTTTTCAGATCTGTCA
>MU228444.1:2029266-2058305 GCA_018584345.1 Thuja plicata
TTAGTGTTTGTCTATTAATTATATTTTAGCACTTTAAACATAAATCAAACATGAATTCAATGAAGCTTAATACAAGAACTCATAACACATGATATGATTACGGGGAAACCTTGATCAGAGGAAAACCCCGGTGAGAATTAGTACCCATAAATATTGCACTAGTATAATGAACCTATTAAAGTTCCTTTGCCCTGTTAGGAGCAGTCTTTACAATCCAAGTACAATGACCCTATTAGGAGTCTATTACAAAACCATGTTAAAGGTGTATGGCTCACTGCCTGAGCTCACTGCCCAATAAGATGAAGGCTACAACCTTCTGATAGTTGATATACACTATATCAAAAATGAACTGTTGTGATGACACTGTTGTCTGATCAGTTCCTTTTATGCGTTGATGCTCTTACTCTCTTAAAGAGCTTTATCTCATACTGACTTCATTACACTGCTCTTCTATATCTTTCTCATGCATATTCTTTGACACTTGTAATATACATTTACATTACATATTTATATGTTCATGTCTGAATAGATGCAACTCAAAACAAGACTATAGTCGGCCCTAAAAACATAATACAAAACGCTTCCAAACAAATTGGTTTAAGTGTGTTTAAAAGAATACTAAAGACATTATTACAAACATATAATCAAAGGTGCTTGGCCTTTACACAACAAAACAATTCACGCTGATCCAAAAACTAAAGTCGGCTACATGCTCTATTTCCTGAACTACAGTAGTACTGTTCTTCCTGTAACTTGTCTGTACTATCATTCCATACCACACGTGTCTAGACTTAGTATGTATACATCACATAGAACATATATCTAATCATGCATACTCTGATTCAATCTCTCACATGTGCACTGATGTGCCGATCACTGTATAACTCTGTCTGTCCTATTTTCCATACTTAGTCATTTTATCTTTTGACAGAAACTTAATATGACTTTGTTGCCATAATGACAACACAAAATAATTCATGTATCTTGTAGGAGTCAACTTGTCAACACTTTGTTGAGTTGGTATCAGCTATTTAGAGGGTCAATTAATCTATTTGTTGTGTTTGGGTGAGGTGAAGAGGCTAGAGGACTATGCTTTATTCCCTTTGGTAACATCAGAAACTTGGAACCCTTGAATCTAAACTAAGTCCCCATGTGGTCCATGTTGTGAGTCTTCCTTATTAGAGAGGGATAAGCATAGTGGACACTCCCTTTATTGGGTAAACCACATGGACAAAAACCGTAGTGGACACTCCCTTTATTGGGTAAACCACATAGTTAACCGTAGTGGACACTTCATTTATTGGGTAAACCACATGGTCTATTGTTGGGTTGTAAGATCTCCTCAACATCTCCTGATTGATTAAATTCTTGTATTGTGTCAAAACCCTGGTGCACCTGGATTGGATTTTGCCCACTTGAGATTGCAAGAGTTGCAGAGTTGACCATTACTATGAACCATAGGGCAACCAACTTTTTATTTTCTAGGACTATGTGCGTGACTGAAAAACATTTTGAGAATATACACAAGTAGAGTTCTTAGGGAGTATAATACTACGACACTATTCTTGTTCATGCGCAAGGTTTCTTTTTCCCTTGCTCATTGTTTGAAGACATTTGTTTGCTTTACCTCCCTGATTGTTGTCTTGCGTGCCTGATTAATGATAAAAATCTATTAATGCATCTAGTTTGTCAATTAAAAAAAATAAAAACTAAGTTCCCGAGTTAAAAACCAACTTTTTACAACTTGCTGTCAGCACCTGTCCCCTCCCAACTTGCCAATTTTTGCGTGATCCTGTCTATTTCTTCACGCAAGAGAACACTTCTTCACGCAAAACTATCCCAAATTTTTAGAAATAGTTGATTCAAGTCAAATCAAGTCACTTACCCCACTATTAGAAGCCTATTTGCACTTTGGATTCTTGCATTTTGACCTCTTGAACTAGTAGTATTTGATTTCACGAGTGACCTTGCTTGGAGTCGGTGAGCTATAAACCGTCCTTGTTGAGAAGATAAAACTTTGGATCCTTTGATAACACGCTTGGAGAGTTTTAGTAATCTCTTGTCCATTCACTTCCATACATATTCAAATTCAATCAATATAACTTGGGTAAATCATCCTCCCAATCCATATGTGTTAGGGTATTCACCCGTTCAGTGGGCACCTCTATAGTAGTGTTGGTTTACGTCTCTTGCAAAATTCTATCTTATCACCTCTCTTTTGGACAAGTGAGTGCTTTTACTATCCTAGTTTTGTACCAACATTTCTTAGGTTTGTCCTATCACCTAGTACCTTTTCTTTCATGCCGGTTACAACAAGATATCAAGTAGATCAAGGAAAGCAACCTTAGGTAGTCTTTAACCAATTACCCTTAGTTCAAACTTGCCAAAAATGTAAGGGAAAAGAACCCGTATTTGATCAATCACCCAGGAACAACTCAGAAGTTTGGTTTGATCCCAAGAGTAACCTTAGTGAGTTAATTAAACCCTTAGCATCTTATCACTCGAATATGGATATGAGTTACACAATGACTCGATGAGAGAGGGAAGAAATGGATAAATGCCTTGATGACATATTTGACAAACATAGAGATACCATTTCGTTTGGCAGTTCCTATCATGAAAATCAACCAGTCTCACCCCTTATTTCAACTAGATATCTGGATGCGTACCAAAGGGCTGAAATAGGTAAGAGACAAGCCTATCAAGAAGAACAATCACAACATGAAATCCAAGATGATGAACCTTATGACACTTGTGTGAATGCAACATACACCAATGACTTGTTTAGACATTCAAGACCAAGTTCACCGCTCAAAACACCTTCGAGATACACGAGTGAAAGACTTCAAAAAATTGAGTGTGAAAAGAAAGCCTTCCTAGATGAGAAAGCTGAAAAGGAAGAGAAATTTATACTCCTAGAGTTGGAGAGACAAACCTTGTTGGAGATAGAAAGGAAAGCCTTCCAAGAAGATAAATATAGACTCTTGGCTCAACAACTTAATGATCAATTTAAAAACATGTGTGTTGGTGGTGGAAACAACTCTCCTCCATACACCCCTCCTAAGAATCCATGAAGTGGAAGACATTCAAGAACACCTTCACAATATCCTATCCCTAGAAGAAGAAGGGCTTCAAGACATGATCATCATAGGAGATGAACACCTCTTAGGAACTCAAGACAACCTTCCCAACATTCTCACCATGGTTCATAATATGGGGGTAGTAGCTCGAGTTTTGAATTTTTGAAGATACAACAAGAACCACTCTTCTAGCAGTATATGGAGAGATACTTAGAGAAAAATGAAGACAAGTTCCTAGAGAGCCTAATCAACAATAGAACAAGCCAAGATACCAAGATAAGCCTAAGAAAGAGAGACATCAATTTTCAAAACTTGGTGATTCATATGAGGATGTCTTGACAACACTCATTGCCAACAACCTTGCATATCCTCAAGATACCGCGAAGCATTATATACTTGATGTTAAGCCACATTGGTGGGATGAAAAAGCCTTTTTCAAGTTTCACAATGGCATTGGACATGATATTGAAATTTTTTGGAAACTCAAACATATCATCCAAGATCTCATTGAGAATGGAAAACTTAAGGTAGATGGATTGAACACCAACACCGATCATAAGGCATTCAAAGAACCTTTGCCCAAGTATGAGAAGGGGGAACCTCTAAACCTAAGAATGGCAAGGCTGAAGTCAATTACACTTACACAAATGCAGATAATGTTGTCAACATGCTTGAAGTTGTAGAAGAGAATGTCAACATGATGAGGGATAAAGATCCCTATGGTTATGATCTAGACATGGACTCTCCTCCTATCTTTGATGAAGAACCCATCCTAGTGCTAAGGGGTCCTAACTCTCAAGTGTCATCTCAAACTCTCAATGTTGTCACACGAAGTCAAGGTCCCCTTGTCATTAGAGGACCCAGTTCAAGTCAACCAAGTAAACCTAAGCAAGTGACATCCAAGAATGTCACCTCAAAACCAGCAGTCAATCCTAGGTCGAGCTATAATCTTTTTGATCAGTTGAAAAGAACCCCAGCTCAGATTCTGATCTTTGAGCTCTTAGAGTTGTCCCCGAGACACAAGCAAGTCCTTGAGGATTCTTTGTGCACAAAGAACGTCCCCAACAACTTAAATGTTGATCGATTCCAACACATGGTTAACCATATTGCTAGCCCTCACTACCTTACCTTTTCAGAGGATGATGATAAATCTTTAAGCCACCCACACAATCTCGCTCTTCATATTGAGGTCTTGATCCACAAAACCTGTGTTAGGCGTGTGTTGATAGATGGGGGTGTTGGGCTTAATATTTGTTCCTTTAGTCTTTTGAAAGAGTTGGGTTATTCTGAACAAGTTCTAGATACTAGAAAAAAGATCACTATCAAAGCCTATGATGAGGCGGAAAGAAGTTCCAAGAGGCTGGTCGTCCTTCCTGTTAGGATTAGCCCTGTTGAAAAATATGTTTTATTCCAAATAGTTGACATTGTCCCCCTTGCATACAATATCTTACTCGGTAGACCATGGATTCATGATATGAAAGCAGTGTCATCTACTTATCATCAGTGTGTTAAGTTCCCTTACAATGGAATAGAGATTTGTATACCTGGGGATAACACTTTATCCATTAACTCAATTTCAGCAAGTGCTCATGTTCCCCTCAATAGAGAAGAAGAATACTTCGATACAACCTTAGCTAAATGTAAAGACCAGTTCAAGTCAGTAGACCTTGGCATGGGGGGGTATCACCTCAACTCCCTCACAACACTTGTAGTTTCACCTAGGTCTTATGGCAAGCCTTCACAAGAAATGAGACCTTCCTCTTTAGCAATGACTTTATTTGGCATGTTTGTAGAGTCCTCAGTGCCTATTAAAGATGAGAAAGAAGAGACGGTTGTTAGAGAATAGGCTTATAGAGAAGAGAAATACATGCACAGTGAGAACTTCTCTCCCTCTCCTAAGGCTTATGGAAAAAGGGTATACTTTTCTCAAATAAATGGGCTAACCTAGACATGGCCCTCTTAGTCACAGATTGGATGCTATAGCCTAACCTATTGATCATGCTCTTTTTGGACGCAAGTCTAAGAAGACAGTTGGCCTAGGATTTGTGGATCACAATGAGAACACTACTCCTATCCTTGATGAGTCAGATGGTGAAGATGAACCAAAATACATACCTAATTTGAAAAATCAGAAAGACATGTGTGAAGATTGGGTCCCTTCCACTAATCTCCTTTGGGGAGATTCAGATAGTCCAATCACTCATGAGATAGTTGCAACCTTAGAACAAGATGAATTAGATGTAGAAGATCCTTCCAGAGAATGTCAGTGAAATAATCTTGTTCATTTGATAGAAAGAGAAGGTATTACCCTTGATGACATTAGAACTTCCACATCAAGATGTCCCAAGTCTTCATGGTGTAAACATCCTAGTCGAAGTTCAGAAACAAGTTCATATGAGTATGAATGGGACTCCTTCTCAGAGCCTTCCACAATTGACATGGATGTTGATGTCATTCACACTTATAGTTCTCAACCTGAGGTAGCCGATGAGTCACGTGTAGGATTAGAGGATTTGAACCCACATGTTGCCTTAGTGGGTGATTCTTCACTTTTTAGGATGAATCCTGATTTGGGTATATTAGAAGGATACTGGACAGACTCTGACTCTTCAGTCACCAGAGATGATATCATTCACATTTACAACCTTAAACTAGTCATTGACTTACCCCTTGTTCATCCTGACCTCATTGATTAGTCCCAACGCTATCAAGAACATGAGCTCTTAACGTTTAAAAATGATTATGAGATATCATGTTACTTGAATTCCTTTGAACCCATAGTCTCTTCCACCAGTGAACCGGCTACCAACATGACAGAGCCAGACATCATGTACCTTAGTCACAAAATAAAAAGAAAAGAAAATCAAAAGAATAGGAGTTTTGATGGTGAAAACCACTATGTGGCGGTGTCAGAACCAAAAAAAAGTAAAAATAAATGACGTATCCAAGGGTGAAAACCTCTCTGAGGTGCCCAAGGATAAGGTACTTGATCATCTCCCTAGCTACTTTCAAGATAGATCTTAAATTCTTATTGAACCAACACAAGAAGTCAATTTGGGTTGCAGATGAGGCTCCATGGATAGTACACTTGGCTTAGTCCTTGTCACCACAATAAAAAGAAGCTTACACTAAGTTCTTACAGAAAAAGAAGATCAACTTTGCATGGGCTTATTCAGATATGCTAGGGTTGGACACTAATCTTATCATGCATCACTTGTCCATAGCTCCGGGTGTCAAACTGGTTAAGCAAAAATTGAGAAAGATGCATCCTCACGTAGCTCTCCTAGTCAAAGCAGAATTAGAGAAACTCCTTGGTGAAGGATTCATAAGAGCTATTGCCTATGCTAAATGGATATCAAACATTGTACCAATTTCCAAACATGACAAATCCCTTTGAATTTGCACAAATTTTAGAGATGTCAATAGAGCATTCCCAAAGGATGACTTTCCACTTCCCAATATAGACTTGATAGTGGATATGACCGCAGGTTATGAGAATTATTCCTTGATGGATGTTTTTTCTGGATATAATCAGATTAAGATAGCTCCTAAAGATCAAGAAAAGACTGCATTCACTTGTGCATGGGGTACCTATTGTTGGAATTTTATGCCTTTTGGATTAAAAAAAGTAGGATCCACCTATCAACGAGCTATGACAACCATTTTTCATGACATGATGCATAAAAACATGGAAGATTATGTGGATGACACCTTGGCCAAGTCTAAGAAAAGAGACACACACTTAGATGATTTATAAGTCATTCTAGATCACATGGAACAATTTCAACTAAGGTTAAATCCTAAAAAGTGTGCATTTGGAGTCACCTATGGAAAACTACTAGGATTCATCATTTCAGCAAGAGGAATAGAGGTAGACCCTGAGAAATTCCAAGCAATCATAGATATGCAACCTCCTAGAAACATTAATCAAATGAGGAGTCTTCAAGGACGTCTTCAATCCATAAGGAGATTCATTTCACAATTGGTAGATAGAGCTCAACCTTTCAACAAGAACTTACACAAAGGAGTCAAATCCATTTGGAATGAGGATTGTCAAAATATCATAGATCAAATCAATAAATACTTGGCAAATCCTCCCATTTTAATTCCTCCTATCCCAAGGAAACCATTTATTCTATACATTTCAGTGACAAAATCTTCCTTGAGGGAATTACTAGCTCAACTTGATGAACATGGGAAAGAAAGAGCAATATACTACATTAGCCACACTCTTGTTTCATATGAGGTTAACTACACCAACATTGAGAAATCTTGCCTTGCAGTTGTGTTTGCTTCCCAAAAGTTGTGACATTACATGCTTGTGCACACTATACACCTCATAGAAAAAATAGATCCACTCAAGTATTTACTAGGTAAGGCTGCTCTTACAGGTAGACTTGCTAAATGGATGATGATCCTTTCAAAGTTTGACATAGAGTACATTAAGCACAAAGAAAAAAAAGGACAAGCCATAGTAGATCAATTGGCTGATTTCACAATACAATATAATGCACCTATTCAAGTTGAATTTTGAGATGAACACCTCATGTATATGACTAAAAAAACATGGAAGATGTTCATTGATGGATCCTTTATACAAAACGGTTCAGGAGCTAGTGTGTTGTTTGTTTCTACTCATGGGTACACAATTCCCAAGTCTTACAAGTTATTATTCCCATGTACAAACAACGTTGCTGAGAATGAAGCTTTAACAAATGGACTTAAGATGGCCATAGAATGGAGAATCACAGAGTTACACATCTATGGGGATTCATAACTGATAATCAACCAAGTCAATGATGAATAAAAAATAAAAAATGAGAAGCTAGTACCTTACAATAAAATGGTTGATTCCTTGAAATGATACTTCACATTTGTCACATTTCAGAAAATCCCTAGAGTAGAAAACAAAGCAGTTGATGCTATGGCTACACTTGCTTCACTCCTTTAGTTAGGGCAACATGAATCCATATTTGAATTCCTGGTGGAAGAACTACAACACCCTATCTATGACTCCCAAGAAAGTCATGTCATTTGTACCCTTGTTAGTTGTGAGTCATCCCGTTATGGTACCATTTACTCATACCTTTGTGATGGCATTATACCTAAAACCTTTAACCGGTCTGAGCACAGAAACCTTACTCGAAATTCCTCTCGCCATTCCCTTATCTCTGGTGATTTGTATAGGAGGGGTCTAGATGGAACACTTCTTAGATGCTTAGAAAAGGAAGAATCTGACCAAGCGTTAGTTGACATCCACGAGGGCATCTATGGGGGACATTCCAATGGTCTTGCCATGGCCCAAAGATTTCTTAGGGAAAAGTACTATTGGCCTACAATGCAGATTGATGCAGTAGCTTTTGCAAAGTCATGTGAAAAGTGTCAAAAACATGGTAACCTGATACATGCTCCAGGCAAGGAGCTCATTCCTTCTATATCTCATTGGCCATTTCAGGGCTGGGCCTTTGATCTTGTTGGGAAGATTCATCCCAACTCATCACATGGACACAAGTTTATTATCATTGCTACTGATTACTTCACTAAATGGGTAGAAGTTGTCCCACTTTATGTTGCCTCAGGAAAGACAGTCTCTCTATTCATTTTGAACCATATCATCTACCGATATGGAGTGCCTTCTAAGATTATCACTGACAATGGAGGCCAGTTCAAAAATAAAGATCTTAAACAACTCTGCAAGAAATTCAAGATTCAACAACATTGGTCTTCCATTTACTTCCTGTAAGGAAATGGTCAAGCAGAGGCATCAAACAAAACCATTCTTAAAATCCTACATAGAACAGTTTGTAAGAATGCTAGAGATTGGCACTTACATATAAATCTGACTTTGTGGGCCTATAGAACAAGTATTCATACTCCTACTGGAGCTACTGCCTTTTCCCTTACATATGGCGCTAAAGCAGTGTTACCTTTAGAGTTTGATATTCCTTCACTTAGAGTTTCCCTCAAAGGTCTAGTTACAGATGAAGACTACCGCGCCATGAGACTTCAAGAGTTAGAACTTCTAGATGAGAAACGTCAAGCGTCATTTGACCATATGAGGTTTTATCAAAAGCACATGTCCAAAGCCTTCAACAAAAAGGTTCACACTAGAGAATTCCAAGTGGGAGATCTTGTCCTACATAAAAATCCCAAGAATCAACAACATAGAGATCAAAAGGGAAAATTTGAACCTAATTGGCTTGGACCTTACATCATTACAACAAATTTTGGGTCAAGTGCTTATTTACTATCTACAACAAAGGGAGAGAAACTCCCTGATCCTATCAATGTCTTGCATCTGAAGAAGTTCTATCCATGATGCCCATTCTGTCTAGGGGCACCCTTTGTACATACTTATTGATCCTAAAAAAATCCAAAAAAATGGAATATTGTCAAAAATTCTAAAAATTAGAAGATGTCCTAAAAAAATGATCATCTTAGTGAAAACCTAGCAATAGGCACTTTGATGTATCTCCAAACAAATTATATATTCAAAAAATAGAAAAAAATTCAAAATAAATAAATTTTCAAGTGGTGAAAACCTGGAAACGGGTGCTACTTGAAGCCTTTGCACCCCTATTTCTTAGCATGTGTCCTCGACAATTATCCTTTCTCCATCATGCCTTGTCCTTGTTGCCTTGGTTTGGAATTGGTCTTTGTCTTTGTCTAGGGGGTATAATTGTGTTAGCTTTGGTCTCTTAGATGTGTTAGTCTTTAGGATATCTCACAAACGGTGTTTTTCATAACCACCCCCACTGTGTTTTTCAACACAACCACTGACATTGAGTGTTTTTTGACACTTATCAGTTTGGTCTTATCCAGTTTTGTCATGTGAACTTACCTTCTTGCAAGCATTTGATCCTTATCCTCAGAACTCAGTATATGTTAACACACTTAAATTTTTAAACATAACACTTAATGCTTGAGCTATGTCATGATCTTTTCTTTGTGTCCTGACTGTTATTGATTTTTGTTGAGTTTCCTTGTCTAATAAGTCTCTCTGGGATGCATAGCTAGAGGACTTGGGGCATGGGGCATGTTTTTACTTGCTTTATTCTTGTGGGTGTGGTCTTGAAACTCTAGAGTTTCTCTTGTTGTCCCCTTGAAACACTTGGGAGATTTGAGGCATCATCCTTGACTATTTTTGCACAACCGTTCTTATGGTCATCCCAGCATCTATGCCTTGATGCGAGCATGGTTTTGGTACATTAAATTGGGTAAGCTAACATCAAATTCATCTTGACCTTTATGTCTTTGATGCTTATGTTAGAATCTTTCCACATTCCAATCCGATATAAATCACATTCATATCTTCATAGTTGCGCTTGTGACTAGTGATGATTGTGTGATTTTCTGATGTCCGTTAATAATCATCCAATGATGAAAGAAGTTCCTTAACATTCTATAATGAATGATGAACACAAAATCCTATGTTACAGTTTCTCTATTGAAAGTACACCTTTGCATTTTCATGTAGCTTGCATTGTTAGACCTCATGTTAGTTTGCATTTTAGGCTGCATTATGAGTTTGAGAGGGTTTCCTTCATCTTTCTTGTGGACTTTTAATCAATGGTGGTCATGTTTGATCTTCATTTCCTTATCTTCATTCGTGATCTCAATCAAAATTTTCTATCTTAAATAGTTGATTGATTTTGGGGCAAATTCTCTTTCTTCTCTCCATTTCTTTCCACCTCTTCCAAACTTCTATCTTCCATTCGCTTTCACCCCACTTCTTTTCTTCTAATTTAACCTTGGGGCATAATCTTTCATGCTTGATGATCTACCTTGGGTCTGTAATCCTTATATCTTTCATCTTACATCAAGAACCTTATCTTTAGTTCGATTTGATCAAATTTATCAATTTGTTTTTTCTCCTCTATCTTATTTCAATTTTGATCACGAGGGGGCAGTACCTATCAAACTTCAATCCTTGATTCAGATTTATCAATCCTATCAATTGCTCCGCTCGGGGCAACCTTTCTTGATATTCTTATCTTGGACATGTTAATTACCTATTTACAAGGGTGTTGATCTTGTCTTTTTCAATCAGCTTATCTTTGTCCTGATGTGTTCTCGTTCGTCGATCACACATCTGGATTGTTTTGTGATCCCAAATCGATCTCACACTTCAACTACATTCTTTGTCTACATGTGTTCCCATAAAGATCACACATTAGTCAAAGAGGGGAAAATGTACGCACCCTAAAATGGTCGCCTAGACTATGGGCCCCCATTTTTCAACTTATCAAATTCCTGAATCAATGCTTTGCAACATTTTCAATTCAAATCAATTTCCTTGATCAAATTGCAATTAATTCAATTATTTTAATATTTCCTAAGGTTTGATCATTTCATCAATAATCTTATTTAATTTTAATTAAATAAAATAATCTTATTTAATTAAAAGAAAATCTCTCTTTTAATTAAATAATTTTATCTTATTTAATTAAAATCTCTCTTTTAATTAAATAATCTTATCTTATTTAATTAAAATCTCTCTTTTAATTAAATTATCTTATCTTATTTAATTAAAATATCTCTTTTAATTAAATAAAATAATCTTATTTAATTAAAAGAAAATCCCTCTTTTAATAAAATAAAATCCTCACTTAAAGCTCTCTTTTTGATGAAAAAATAGGGAAATAAATTAAATAAATCAAATAAAAATTCCTTTTTCTCTACACATATTCCTAAGTGGTGGGCTTAATCCTCTTACTTGCCTTTTTAGGGATTTATCCCACATTGCTCTTGAGGATGCATTCCTCTCCACACTTTCCTTTATAAGGAGCCCTCTCCTTCTCATTTAGGATCCAAGATTTTATGTTATTGTTGTGCTGCAAGTTTGGAAAGCAATTTTGTCCAAGAGAGTTTGAGCACTTGACCTTGAGCATTGCAACTTCTCTTTTCTTTTCTTCTTCTCTCATGCATCCATTTAGATTACTCTTGCACTTGCATGTTAGATTAGATTCATATTTCATTTCGTAGAATAATCTTGCATGTATATTTCCTTTCATAGATTAGCTTGCTTTCATGCATTTTTATCATATATAATATCTTCCATTTTCATTTGCATGCATATTTGATGATCATGGAGACTAGAATTCTTGTTTTTCCTCTTTGAATCTCTCATTTTATGGTGTACTTGCATGGGCACAAACTAGGTCTAAACTAAGGGCCTCCATTATAAACCCTTGCACTCCATGAATAAAGAGCTATGAGTCACCATTTGAGATCTCATTCTTGAGTAATCTTGGATATAATGACTCATAGAAGTGTTTCAACATTTTAGCACACAATATCAATGCAAGTTGTGTATATATGTGGAGTTACTCATATTCAAATGGTTGTTGTTGTTAGTAGTGCGATTAGGGTTTTGAGATTTCAATCATTGTTATTTAGGGTTAAGATCAGAGATCTGATAGAGAAAGAGAAGTTATAGAGTGCAAATAATAGATTGGATCTGATAGGCAAGCAGTGCTACATTCATATAATTCATCTTGTTGTTCCCTAATATTTGCAACAAACAAAATCCCTTAATTGGGTGAACCCTAACAAGTTCTTATTGTAAATCACTTAACCGGGTGGACTCATAGAAAGAGTTTTAAATCCTCTAGAAAGGTATATCATAATTGATCTAATTGTACTCCTAACAGTGTACTAGTCACTCCTAATAAGGTGAACCCTTAGAAAGGGTATTTGTAGCTCTTAACAGGGAAAACTCATTTACTGCAGTACTGGGCTTGTGGGTGTCATCCCCACTATGGTTTTCTCCCTCTAACCAAGGGTTTCCACAACAAAAATATATGTTTCATGTGTGATGATTTTGTGTATGTTTGATATTGTTTTCTTCTATTTTCTTACATAGGTTATAAGCTTTGTGGTTTGGAAATTAATATTGTTGTAATTCAAGTTGGTGGTTGACTTTGTTCATTACATGTTTGTACTAATTCACCCCCCTCTCAGTACCTAAGAATTCTAACATAATTATTAGTGACTAATTATTTAGTCATTTAATTAGTCATTTTTATTTGTGTGACCTTGTGATTTTACTCGATGTCCAATTTAGTCTTTCATTTAGTCATTTATACTTGTGAATTGCAAAAAATGTAGAATTTGATTAGTTTTAGTCGCATGACTAAAGTTTTAGTTGTGTGACTAAAAGTTTTAGTTACATAGTCACATATTTGCCAAAATGTACTAGTGTACCAACAAGAATTTGAGTAGATAGGAGTTGAACACAAGCGAGAATGACATAAGCATGTGCAGAATGCTTTGTGGACTAATCACATAACTCTGGAGAAAATTTTGAAGGCCTCACCCTATGAGATTGTATACGGTAAGGATGTTGTTTTCCCCATTTTGGTGGAGATCCATGCATTACAGTTGCTCAAGGCCGCCGAGATTGAAGGCATTTCCCCCTTGGAGGGCCGACTAGCAGAGTTGTTGGAACTGCAAGAGAAAAGAGAAAAAGCCTTCACAACTATGAATACAAGGTAGGGAGTGGTTAAAAACATAAATTGAAAAAAAGAGTTTTGACCCCGCATTAGGCCTAGTTTTTAAATATAATGAGCGTGGAGCAAAAGTTGGTTAGCATGCTAAGTTTGATAGCCTATGGGAATGCCCTTTCTGCATTACCAGGTTCAAAGAGAATAATGCATTTGAACTAAAAATACAAGCAGAAAGTATCTTGGGATCCCAGTCAATGTGATCCACCTAAAACATTTCAACTGATCTTGCAGTGTTGGCTTGTAAATATTGTAAATATGGTGTGTTTCATTTAGTAGTTTTCAATAAGTAAAGGTTGCTAGCCTTCAGTAGGTTCGCCAGGTTTTCAAAATTCCTTGTTCAAATAAGTTAGGGAAGGATTTGAAAAAAAATTTATAGCTTCTGGTGGTGACATGTGTCGATGCATTTTTCTCTGCGGGACTCTCTTGCAAAGGCCACATATCTTTTGTTTAAGCTTTGCGGGAAAAGTAAGCGTCATGATTGTTTTGGATAAGGTTTTAATGCAAATTGTTTCCAAGTTGGTGCACACTTTCCAAGGAAAATTTGATTTAGGCAAATGACGACGAAAAGTAAAGTGCATTTTTTAAGGAAACAACTGACAGTGGTTTTGACACTAGGGAGCATTAATTCACATGGGCAAAGTTAATGACATTAACCGTTGAAGAAAATATGCAACACAAAATGAGATGGTCCTCAACGTTGTTTTAGGCATTAAATTCAGGTCATATATATGCATTAAATAAAATCTTTTTGTCGAATTTATATGATTAATCTTATTTTTCGCTACTCACATAGCACTTTGAGAGCACAAAGTGATTGAGTTTGTTTCTAGTTGATCACAAAGAGAAAATTTCAGCATAAAAGCATAGTAAATCATAGAGATATAAATGGCTAAAGAGATGAGAGAAGAAAGTACTGAGTTAATAAACATCTATGAAGAGAATTATTTTTTTGGTTATGCAATGCCACCAAAGTCGGTCTACGCAGGCACAAAACAAAGGATAAAGGTATGAATAAACATCAGTCGGCCCTAGTAGACATTTTGGAGGATGTTTTGGACCTTGATTTACACAAACAACTCAAAATCCTATGGTAAGTTGCTTTCCAATGGATGTTGGGTAGCATAAAAAGGTTGGAGTTTGTATCTACTTCTATCATGCTTTGGGAATGTGGCCTCCCATAATATATGGTGTCGAGGGTTCCACATTGTCCGAATTTTATTCAAATTTGTCCACAACATTTTAACGTCAATCTTAGAATCATTTAGGTGTCGAGGACATTTGGGACATGTTGTGCATTCCTTTTCTTGCAGCGTCTGTCGAATGTTTTGAAAAGGATATTCTAGAATCCTACTAGGGTAGCAGGCGGGATGCGCAGAGTTTTTATAACTCATTCTTTAACAAGGAGTGCACAACAAGGAACCACTTAAGTTTCCTCTGGGATTAAAGGCATAATACATGATGACCTTTAGGATGTTTGTTCTATGTTTGCACTTGTAGAAGTTGTGAAAACTAACTTCACAGAACCCAAAAGAACACCTGCATGCAAGAAAACCTGTCACAAGAGAAGAAGGAGAAAAAAGAAGAATGACTCTAAAAACATGTGAAATCATATTAACCAGAGAGGGAATCAATATAATACAATGAGATAAATCCTTATAAAAGAAGATCGAAGAAACCCTAAAGGGGTGCATTTAATAATTATCATAATTATTAAATTCCTAAAAAACATAACTAAGTTAATCTTAAGAAAGGAATAAAAGGGGTCTCAAAACACAATGCCTCCTCCACCTCCCACAGACCTTTTTCCTATGAAGTGTTAGCTTGTAAAACCCTGGAGGTCACTTAATGAAATAGCATAAGGTCCCCCATTCATTAAGCTTCCCATATGTTGTTTACCTTAAAAAAAATTAGATATCAACAACTTTTTCCCATCACTTTAAAAACAAAATCAAACTTTTAAAAAATGAATGAATGGCTAGGGGACGACCAAAAGCTCCTAGAAAACAATATTTTGTTTATGCCATGGTCACATCTTGTGATCAAAGAGATAATATTCAACCTCTTATATTCTTCACCTTGTAAACATGAATAATATTATCGTCATATCAAGACTATAATTGAATTGACACTGTACATAAGAACACTGCACAATAGCACATATATATTACCATTATTTCTCTCTACAAACTTCATTTCTAACATGAATAACATCATTGATTTCAAATACTCATATGATGCCATGTTCTTTCAATATGATGTAAGTATAAATATGCTAATCTTCACATAGAATGACATAATACACTGACATTATCATTACCAATACCTATCAGTATCAATGCCATTACTATTATCATTATTAATCATTATACTGAATGGATGTAGCACTCGAGATATGAACTGAACCAAATGCAGATATGATCAAGCCAAATAACCATATCAAACTAATAATCACCAAATCATATACCAACTGAATTGAACCATACCAAACTAATCATCACTAATATTATCATTACTGCCTAGATTATTGTGTTTGGCATTAAGGACAATCAGAGCCAAAGGAGAGGAGAAAAAAACTACCCCTTTATCCTTGGTGACAAATACAATAACTCTCCCCCTATTTGGAACAAGGAACAAAGGAGAGATAAAATCCAACTAAAAGATGTAAATGAACAACCAATACTATAAATATAAGATGAAAGATGTCAAATCATGTGAACCAAACTGATCAAGAAGAGTTACATAAGAAATGTGATGCAAATAAACCATGATCCTATTGAAAGATGTAACATTATGAAAGTATAAAATTCAACTTATCAAAGTATCATACTCTTGAATTTCAATATAGATATTTGTGAATGATTGGACCAGTTCATAATAAAATGAAATCAATAATGTTTGGTTGATGAATAATAATCCTTAAAAAATAGTTTGCCATCGAGACCCAAACAAATCAGTAGTTCAAATGAGTATGCAACTAGTATATCTGAGCATAGGAATGAAATGACCTTTCTATAGATATGAGAAACCTTGTATGATAACAAAGATGAAACAATACATAAGCCCCAAAAATATACTGTGATATAGAAGGATGTAATACCAATGCCCAGTTTAAAAAGTATCATAGGTGTCATGATATATCTGAAACTAAAAATCTGAACACATATGTTAAAGTATTGATCCATCATTGAATAAACTGCCTCAAGAAATTGAGAAACTAACTCTTTATGATGCAAAGAAAACCAAATCATAATCTCATCTTTAGGATTCCTTTCTCTAAGAAAACTATAAATACCCCTCCTTAGATTGACATCTCATATTTAACAAATGATGTATCTTTGTAAAAAAAATTTATTATGATAGGTATTGAAATATTGAAAATATAAAGAAAAAGATTGATAAAAAATGTAGAAGAAGTGCATATTTTATCAATAGCTTTCCTAAAAAATATACAAGATAAAATAAATACTATCGTAATAAAACTACACAAAATATCATCATAAAGTATCAATATGAGAGTATCATCTTAAGAGACCTTTGATAAAAAGAAACTGAAGAATATAAGAAAATTTGATCTTTGTCTTTTCAAGATATAAATACCTTTGTTTCAACATTTTCTGAACAAGTAGAGCCTTATACTGTCAAAAAAAAAATCTAAAATCACAAACAAGATTTATTCAAACATATCCTTCTAGAAATTGCTTATTGTTGCTCAAAGGATGAAGGATTTAGATCCTTTGAGTTATGCATATTTTTAATATATAATAGTGGACCATTTGATCCTTTGACCAAGATCAAACAAATGCACCTTATGGTGTGAACTATCCAGTAACAAATGATTTCTCATTTTTCATGTATGTTTCTTAAGAAAAATGGAATTTTCAGTATACTTAGCTAGTTTGGCTTTTAGCCAAGAAACATCCTTATCAAACCTTTTGCATTTTTTTCTAAGTTGTTGTCTCACTTTCATTTATTTTCTAAAAGCTTCTTCTATTTGTGAGCAAAGAAATGTATTTGTACTAGTCCAATCCATTTACTGAGTTGTGACATTCTACCAGACTCACTTCCAGTTTATCAATTTGTTTTTTAAGTCTCGTCATCTCCTTTTTTATTTCTATTAACTGGCCTTCATAATCTATAATGATTATTTGTTTAGAACATTCTCATATTTCACTAACCATGCATATTTCATAATTGCTTTTGATTAACATTCCTTGTAAACAATACACATTAATTTCTATTTTTATTCTTGTAGCACACATTTAACCATTTGCTTCCAAAATCTGACATCCAGTTGCTATAAAAACAACCATGAATTTTTGTTCACAAATTTGACTTACACTCAACAAATTGTGAATCATTTCTTTAACATAATAAACATTGGTAACTAAAGTGTTATCGTCAAGCTAAATTATACCTGATCCTTTGATCTGAAAATATTTATTATCACCAAACCTAACTGTCCCAACATCAAATAAATCAAGTTTTATAAATTTATTTTTGTCTCTAGTTAGATTATGAGAGCATCCCCTATCTAGCAACCGAACATCTTTTATTTTGAAGAGAACACATGATTGAACAATCATTGCAACATTTTTAGGTCCCCAAACAAGTTTTGTTTTAGATACATAATCAATTATCTTTTTAGAAGAAACTTGACAAAATATTGCTATATGTCCAAAATGAGTACATTTATAACATTGAAGTTTAGTTAGAAACTGATATAGCTTTCCATTTACTAAACTTGTGTTTCTTTTAGGAAAAAACTTTTAATAATTTGGTTTATTCAGAGAGATGTTATAATATCCCAGTATTGAGCACATATTTTCCTTTGTCCACCTTCTTTAGAGGTCTCTCCAATATAAGTGACAAAGACTTTATTCAATTAGTTCCTCAAACATATAATTTCTTTTTCGAGAGTGTTATAATTTTATCTTTTGTTTTAACAGTTTCTTGAGTAGCCTCAAGAATACATGTATTCTCTTCTATCTAAAGTTTTAAAGAGGCAATAAAATCTGAATAATTTTGGACCTTTGTTTTTAAGTCATTTGCTTCTCTTTTAACCTTTTTAATTTCTTTTAGGCCTTCCTTTAATTCTCCTTGATAGTCTATCTCATATTCTGAGTTTTATGATAAAGGACTATTCTAAGATTCCTTAATTGCCATAAATAAAACTTCTTCATTTCCTTCTACTGGTTCATCTGAACCACTCTTTGTTACATCTGCAACTAAAGATTTATTCTTTCTAAAATTATTTTTCTTCTTAAAAATTTGTTGTTTCTTTTTCTTGAAAGTCTTATTGTTATCTTCCTTATCACTTTCACTATCTTTGTAAGGACATTGAGATGCACAATGACCTATTTTACGAGAGGAGAAACATTTGAATGGTAGTTTTCCTTTATACCTTCCTAAACCTCTCCCAAGTTTAATAATAAAATCATATTCAAGATTGTCTAATTGATCAGATTTAAAATTTGTCTCTATTTTAGAACACTTAAAAGCTAAATCTTTGTTAGAAACATTAGAAGTAATTTTCATTTCATAAGAAGTAAAAATATCATGTAAAGTATCAAGAGTTACCTTATTTACATCCCTTCCTTCCACAACAAAAAACTTGGAGTCATATTTAGATGCGAGTGACCTCAATACCTTCTTAACCATTGTTGTTTTTTCCAGGGTTTCTCCTAACCCTTTAATAGAGTTAACAACATCAGGGATGCAGAATAAATAATCATCTATCATTTCTTCCTTAGTCATTTTGAGTCTTTCAAATCTATCTCTATAGGCTTGTAATTTTGCATCTTTAACATATTTATCTCCCTCAGATATTTGACAACTTTTCCCATATATTGAAATTGGTTTCACAATACATGACCTTAACCAAAAAATCATTTGACAATCCAAAACATATAGCATTTGATGCTTTTGCATCATTATCATATGCCTTTTTCTCATCAGTAGAGGATGAAGGTGTAGTTTTGGTATATACAGTTTGAGTGGTTTCCCAAACATCATATCCTAGAGACCTAAAATTACGTCTCATCTTATACTTCCAAAAAGCATACCCAGACCCATCAAATAATGGTGCCCTAAACCTTGACAATCTTTTATGACAAGCCATTTAGCACTCCCAAACCAAGATAACCCTAAAGGAAGGATATGAATCTGATACCAATTGTTGGAGTATGATTATCACTGAGAGGGGGTGACAGGTAAATCAGTGATAATAAAAATAATAGATCAATTTTGAATCCAACTAAACAATATAATTCAATCATGACAATTGAAATAAAGAGATAGAGATAAGATCAATACACAAGAGAATAACACATCACATGTTCTGAGTGGAAAACCCTTCTGGTAAAAAACCACTCAAAATTCCTCACTTGCTTGATCTAAAATCACTTTTATATTGCCTCACTAGCTTATACAATGTCTCACTCACAAACAAAAAGTGCCTCATTGGATTTCAATTTTAATACAACTTCTGATACATATAGAGTTAGGGAATCTAATTAAGCACAGTAATCTAGGTTCCATATCATACACTCTTGGATACAAAAATACTTTGTATCTTAATGCAGGAGCATCCTTGGATCGTTAGCAATCTTGCATCACCCAAAAATATTTCCCTTTTAGTTTGTTCTTAGTTTTTTTTTTATTAGCAGTTTCATGTTTCTTGTTGTGTTCCTTGGTTTTAGATAATTTTCTATTGTGAATCAAAGGGTTTATTCTAGACATATTTTACCAATGTCTGTGTTCACAACTCATTTGTATACTTTTTGTGGAGATATTATGGATTCATTATCAGTTTTGTGTGTTCTTCATGTTCTAATGGTCAGTTGGAGTTTTTCGATCATGCGAAGCATTTCCCGATCGACAAATCTTGGTGACTCGTATCCTGATGTTCTTGGATCTTTGGCCAATGTCTCTCTTGTATTGCACATCAATTCTACATACTGGCATTGAGATATTTATGATTTGGTTCCTAACCTATATTTGATGTATTGCATTTTTCTTCTTCTGGGAAAATTTAATTGATCTACCCAACATATGTGTCGCAAAGGCTCTATATAATGAGGCTCTTGATCTTTGTTTGGGGGCCATTAATGGAAGATCTTAGGAGATAAGTCTAGGAGGTTAGCATTAGGATTTAAAGATAGATTTTTGTTGTAATCAGACGTGTATGCTGAAAGTTTGTAATCTTCATGTTGCAGGCCAATGTGATGTAAATACTTGATTCTCAGATAATACGAAGATCTGTTGTTGCATCTTGATTGTCTATTCTTATTTTTGAATTGGTTGTTTTCCTGTGTTGACTCATGTTGCATGGTTGGACCATATCCATTGGGGAAAATCCAGCCATGATTGCATCAAGTGGTATTAGAGCATCCTTGGGTAGTTAGAAATCTCGCATCACCCAAAAATATTTCCCTTTTAGTTTGTTCTTAGTTTTGTTTTGGTTAACAATTCTATGTTTCTTATCATGTTCCTTGGTTTTAGATCATTTGCTACTGCAAACTAAAGGGTTTGTTTTGGACATCATGTTTTACCTATGTCTGGGGTCACACCTCATTTGTATACTTCACTATGGAGATATTCTGGATTCATGGTCAAATCTGTGTGTTCTTCATGTTCTAACTGTCAGTTGGAGTTTTCCAATCTTGCAAAGCATTTCTGGATCGACGAAGCTTGGTGATTCATATCTCAATGTTCTTGGATCTTTGGCCAATGTCTTTGTTGGATCGCATGTTAATTATATATGTTGGCATTGAGATCTTTATGATTTGGGTCTTGACCTATATTTGAGGTATTACATTTTTCTTCTTTTGGGAAAATATAATTGATCTGGCCAACATATGTGTCACAAAGGCGCTATATAATGAGGATCTTGATCTTTCTTTGGGGGAAGTTGATGGAATATCTCAGGAGATAAGTCAAGGAGGTTAAAATTAGGATTTAGAGATAGATTTATGTTGTAATCAGACATGTATGTTGAAAGTCTATAATCTACGTGTTGTAGGCCAATGTGATGTAAATACTTGATTTTGAGACGATGTGAAGATCTATTGTTGCATCTTGATTGTTTATTCTTATGTCTGAATTGGTTGTTTCCATGGTGTTGACTCTTGTTTCATGGTTGGACCATATCCATTGGGAAAACTCTACCATGAATGCATCATATCTAACAGTGGATCATAAAGGACATGGTCAACTATAAGCTTAATAATTCTTGATCTCTTCTCTAATTATGCACAAAAACAAAATATATTTCATGAGAACTCAGTATTCCTCTCTGTATGCATATTTTATAAATCAATTCTACAAGTATATATACAACTTCTCATAACTGATCAATTGATCCAAACCATCCAAGTATATTTGTTTGCAAATATTTGATCAAACATTGAGATAATATTTTTGATTAAAAAAGCATCCAAGACAAGGGGGCTGACCCGAACAGACATAGCCAGTATGAGAAGTGCAGACTACCAGCACACCACCAAGGTCAATATACCCTCAGCCAATACCTTTTTTTAAAATCAAAAACCAAAAATTAAATCTAACAGACCCCAACTCCATCATGGAGATGGTAACCAGCCTGTTGCCCCTAACAGACCCTAGCTTCACCTTGAAGCTGGTAACCAGTCTGTGAAAGTAAGTATCAAAGTAATTAAGTTTAATAACATAGTAGGAATTAACAGCAAACCAACATAAGTTCAGTAGATACACAAAAAGGCCCACGGTGGCCGGCCAACAGATCCAAACAAAAAGGCAAAGCATGGAAAACCAAGAAAGTGACTTGGGGGTTTTACCCCCACTGTTCAGTAGCAGCTTGAGCCAATCCTCTGCAAGGAATTGGAACAAATTCACATCCTTGTGCTCTTCCCCCTGAGTAGTCGCCTTCTCCATTACAGTATTTGGAGCGTGGTTGCAGCCGAATGCATAACCTTAACCGCGAAACTAGCTACCCTATTGAAGCTTTCACCTAACTTTTTGATTTCCTCCGTGACCTCTTGAAGATCCTTCTTGGAGACAAAATCGATGGAGGAGGCCTATAGGAGAAAATGTTTCAATGTCATTCATACATGTATATGTCTCAATATAAAGAAAACTACATAACGCTAAGTGTTATGTGTTATACATCAAAAAAACTTTGTATGTCACCTTTCTAAATCTATTCAACAAACTTCAATGAAAATAATATTAGTAATCTGTTAGGATTGGATAATACTGAGAGGAGGGTGAATCAGTATTATAGCACTTAATTAAATTCTTCAACCATTTAAATATTAACCATAAACTTGCAGTAAAGAAAAGAACATAAGCAAATGACACAATACTCATAACACCATATTTTGTTTTCGAGGAAACCCTGGCCAAGGGAAAACCTCGGTGGGGATGGTACCCACAAGTATGTACTAAAGTATAATGTCCTTATTAGGAGACCTAGCCCTATTAGGAGCTGAATATTACATAGCACATTTCCTTGTTGAAGGAATTACAACCCTTTTAAAGGTTCACAACACCCTGTTAGGGGCCAACTGAGCTTACAACTCTTACAAGATAATTCAGGTTACAAAGTGTTCTCAGTAATGAACAAAACAAGAAACACTAGTGCTTAGATAGTTTATTTATAGTTCTTCAATAATCTATGTCATTCTATGCTCTACTATTTTCTCAATCATTCATTAAACTCACCACTACAACCAACATCTATCGTTATCAAAAAAATCTTACATATATATCTCACAACTTTACAAAGTCGGCTCCCAATATGAATATTACAAATATTACAAAGTCAACCTTCAATACAAAATACATTTAATATAGTAAATATCAAATGCACAATCGGTGCTCTTGCATAGTCAATGTGGAGGTTATCAACAACCAAAATAAAACTTCGATTGTCTAGAATCCAAGTCATACTCCCTCAATCTTCGCTATTGTCCAACTGCTCTGTATCACTGTTCTGCTGTAATCTGTCTATCTTCAATTCTTTCTAACTCACCGTAGACTTAACCAAAACCAAATCGATCTTAGGTGGAGGTCATACATACCCCATACTATCTTCCTCTAAGCTCTCTTGCCCTAAATCATCGATCTTGATCTTCGACATCCAAAACACTTATGTATATCTGCTTCTATACTTAGTCGATTTCTGAATCATCAAAACTTATCTTTACAAGAATCGATTTGAAACCCAGATGTGTTGCCATAAATGAAAACCAAAAAGTGAATCACATTTACACAAAATTGATCACTTGCCAAAAATCTCTCCTTTTGGCATTGATGGCAACACTTAACAAAAAAATGAATAAGTGTTCCAACAAAACTGTCTTCTCTATATTTTTCTTCCTTCCTCTTCTTTTCTCTTCTCCCATATTATATTTTTCTTTTCTCTCTTATTATTAATTTTTTTTAATATAAATGTATATATATATATATATATTTCTTCTCTTCTCCCCCTTTGACAACAATGACAAAGGTGCATACAAAATAATAGGTTTTAGTGCTTTCTCACAAGTCTCAGAATATCCTGAAAAGAATCTTCCAAGATCTTCACTTCTGCATTCCATGTTTTGAACAATATTTGGCTAATGTGAATTAAGCCATTCAATAAAAATGATGTGGTCTCAACTTCTTTCAATTCTGTAGGCATAGATTTAGTCATTGAATCTATTACTTTCTCCAAGTCTGAGAGATGAACCTCAAGTATGGATAGCTTAGGAGTGATAAAGCTCTTCAGCAAATTAAATCTTATCAATACTCTCCCTTTCTCAGTATCCAATACACCGAGTTTAGCCAAAATTCTTGTGACTTCCTTTTCTAACTCTATTGTGGATTGTGAAGATGTTTCACAAACGTCCATCATATTATTCAGAGTTGCCCTCTCTTTGGCAATAATGTCTTCTACATTCTGAACATGCCTTATTCGATTCATGCAATAACTAAACAATTGTCTCTCATGTCCAATGCAGCTCTTTACGTTTGTCAAGCAAGTTTTCACAATGCCTAAGTCCCATGTGATAGACTTGCAAACTGTTGTTAACTTCTTCTTTGAATATGTCTTCTCTACCTTCTCCTCTGCAATCTTTAATAAATTCTCATAGTGCCCATCAAATTCATCACGTGTTATTCTCAGCTTTTCAATATCATCTTTGTGCTGGAAAAACAATAGGTACTGGAAGAAATTTGTTTACAGTATCAATTACTCTTGTAATTACTTTAGCCTTTTTGTCTCCTTTATGTTTTGATCTTTCCTTGGCTTTGTTCAAAGCAGTAAATGCCAATTTTACCAATTCAACTTCATCCATGCTATCAACATTTACATCACTGCTTTCCAACAATGAGATGGATGATGTTTTTACCTCTTTCTTTTCATCCTCTTGGTGTTCTATCTTATGTTCTTCTTCCTTCTTCTTCTCTTCTTCCTCTTTGTGTTCAACCTCATCTGCTATAGAAGTGTCCATATTCCCTGCAAAAGGGTCCTTATCATCTTGAGAGGTGTCAAGAGTTACTGCCACACTAGAAACATAGAAATCTGGTGGTGGATCTACTCTGCTCTTCTCAGAAGTTGTCTCTGTTTCTTTTGAGTTTTCACCCATTCCCAATTGTGTAGGTAAAGTGGTCTTAGGAGGTGGGGCATTAACAGAAGTAGTATTCATCAATATCTTCTCTAGTGCCTTATGTGTTTCCCCAGTGACTTCATCATACTTCCTCACCATGATTTTCAACAATCTCACCTTGGTCCTTAACAGAGGTTTTAATTCCTTGTATATTCTATCCTTTTCTTGTACTGATATCACAGGCAGCATGTTATCATTTTCTTGGTTCCTGGTTGTATCATCTTCAATCTGTGCTACATGTTTTCTTATCTCCAATCTCCCATATAAGTCTATAGGTATACTTCCTTCAATTTCTAAAAGAGTCTTTTTGAAAGTAAGTAAATGTTCAATCACAATGTCTTCAATCTTAAGCTTGTCTTATTCTTCATACCTGTCATAGTATTTATCAATTGTGACTAATTTACCTTGTTCTAATGCTCTCTTCTCTATCATCTTCAAGTCAGGTTTCCATATGTGTTTCTCTACTTTCTTCTCTTCTCTTACTGTGCTATGGTATTTAGGCGATGTTTGCATGCTTGATCTAGTAACTCTAGAAGTAATGTTCTCTGCTTGTGTTGTTTGCTATTGTGGAGGAGGTGGACTGTCTACCATAACTACCTTAGGAGTGGGAGGGGCTGTAGTACTTCCACTTGCTAGTCCAAGAGATCTTTCTATCATCTTCTTTTTCACTTCTTTAGTTCTTCTTCTGTCAACCCAGCTTTTACACCGCATTCATGTACAAGATTATCAATCTTTCTCTTCCTTAGACCTCTAGTCTGTTCTTCTCTCACCTTTGCTAAATTCTCCTGATATGTTCCCCATCTTTCCTCTGATGTATCAATTTATGATGCAAGAACATGTTCTACTTGCATGGTAAGTACCTCAGAACTTACTTCATAACCCATGGGTTAACACCATTTCTTTCTGGGTGTGATTGCTTCAAAACATACACAATTAATTTCAACCATGAAACATATTGTATCTTTGTATTTTTCAACAATGTCCTCATGTATCATGTATCTGGTTTTCATCTATCTCTGTAGGATTTTGATCATAGCAAACAATTCTCCATCAACCCAAGTAGTATTCTGTCTCTTGTAACTCTGCGAAATTAGAATACCAGTAGGTATCCCAGATTTCCAACTACTAGGATGTAAGCCAGGAAATTTGTGCTCAATATGAATAAACATATGCATGAACAATGAAACAAATCTGAATATCTTAATTTGTCCTTCTTTACTAGCTTCACATTTTCAAGGAATTGTTGTGCCAAAACTTCGCATAAGTTATATTTTACATTCTCCTTCACCATTCTCCTTGCCATCATGATTACTCCAACAGATACTGAGTTAGGTCTGCTACTGTAGTAGAATTTATACCCAAGTATCATAGCAATCAATCTCACATCTTGCTGAAAGATGTCGTTCACTGTCATTGCCCATCTGTCCCATTTGGAATGAGTTAGGGTTTCAACTTCTTTCTTTACATGTTTCTCTGCAATAGGGACGACTCTGGTGTTGTCCAATCCAGTGATTTCATGGATTAGGTCACTACAAATCTTCACAGGTTGATCACCTATCCAAATAAACTGATCACAAACCCTACTTAATAGTATCTTAAACCATTCATCTTCATCGAATTCGCATAAGTAAAAAATTTTCATTATGCTCAGCTGATCAATGTGTTTGTATTCTTCTCTCATGATTCCATTATTAGTCATATACTCCATCTTAGTTGATATATCATCAATTCCCAGTATACCATACTTACAATGTATGTAATCCCTAATATCTTCTACGTGTAGTACGCCATACGGGGTTTGAGAAAATGCTCCCTCTAGATCCTCTTCACATGAATTGAATGGATGTTTCATAAATTTATACCTAGGTCGATCTATAACATTAAAAATAATAGGTGCATCTATAGCTAGATGATGTAAATACCTTTCTTCTGCATAATTCCGAGTTTATCCTTCAATCGATCACACACAGCCAATGTAGAATAGTCTACATTTCTCTGCTCTCTAATCTCCTTATCTCGCTCTTCATAAAATGGTAAAGAGATAGGTCATCAAATGGTGCTTTATACAAGTTTAAGTCATAAATTTCACTTTTACTCAAAACTGTCCAGTCGGCTATTAGATCTCGCGAATAAAATATATGCAAACAAAGAGAAGAGATTTCCACAATCCATGATAATAAAAAATTAAGAATTTCTGGATTTGATTGTGTTATGAATTTTTTCATCGACGTTTCAAATCACACTCTGTGATCCATCATCAGGATGAGCAATAAGAGAGCATAAGGAAAAATGAATAAAGTTGCAGACCTAAAATGATGGATCACAGAGTGTGATTCAAAACGTTGATGCAAAAATTTATAACACAATCAAATCCAAAAATTCTTAATTTGTTAAAATATATGCGTCGGCTGATGTTGCACTCTTAGATGTACATTTCATGATGTCGGCCAAGTTTATAACCAAGCTCACTCAAGCTCAATCCATGAATTTCAGGGCAGGATATATTCTAATGTCTGTATCTAATGCTCCCCCTAAGGCCATGATCAACCAATTAGGTCGATTCTATTTTTCTACCATCAGGCAAAGATCTAGTAGCATCTACTAACTCTCCCTGAACTGATGTCTCACTTGTTTCTTTGATCTTCCATATCTTACCACTGTTGCTATCTTCTTCCTTCTTAAAACAACTTTCAAAATCATTCTTTAAATTTGCAACACTCTTGCCAGTGTCATTTGCATTCTTTTGTGAATTCATAGGAGGTGGTACTCTTCTGTTGTCTAATCCATTATACCTGCAAAACTTTGCTATATGTCCTAGATTATTTCATTTGTAACATATAGGAGGTCATCTTTCCTGATTAACTTGCAATTTACAGTACTTCACAATGTGTCCAATATTTTTACATTTGTAGCATGTGGGTGTCATTGTAGATTCTCTTCCATTGTCTTACCTATATCCTGATTGGTTAGGTTTTCTACATTCTGCTTTCTTGTGCCCATATCCATTACAGTTAAAACAATAGCCAGAAATTTTTTAAAAAGGGGCATTACCTCTGTAGTCTCTCTTCATGTATCCAAATTTGTTGCAACTAAAACATCTACCTCTTAAGGGTCTGATCTACTCTTTAGGTTCTTCAATAGAAGGTTTCTCACCATCAATCTTCTCATTTGATTTATCTTCTTGATTCTTTGAACATTCAGCTTCATTGAAGCCAATACCAGTCATATCACCTTTAGGTTTATGTTTGTCTCTCTATTCATCAATCAAATCACTGCTAGTGTGAAGTTTCTCAATGTGTTTCTTTGCTTCAACAAGTTCACCTTTTATAATCTGATTGTATTTTTCCATTTCTAGATACTTATTCTTGTAGTTTTCAGCCTCATTCTTCATTTGATCTAATGCACTATTTAAAGCTTCTTCAACTTTCTTCTTAGCATCCTTCTGTACCTATATTTCTTTATCCATAGTCCCATTTTAGAGTTTCAGAGTTTCATTCTCTTCTTTTAGTTGCTTCACCTGATCTGAACTGTCTTCATCTGAATCCTCTTTTATCTGAACCACAAGATCTTGTCTTTGATTTCTGGAAAGCTCATGTTGTTCTTTGAGTTTCTTTATAAATTTCTCAGCTCTTCGCATGTTGAATCTCAACTCTCCATTTTCTGGTTTTGCTTTGTCAAGGTCTTCAAGTGCAGCATCAAAGTTTTCTTGCAAACTGTCCAAATCCATTATGATCTCCCTCAAGCTATTAGACTTTCTCTCCAAAGGCCAAAAGCTCTGATACCAATTGTTAGGATTAGATAATACTGAGAGGGGGGGGGGGGGG
>MU228444.1:2058355-2086831 GCA_018584345.1 Thuja plicata
GGGGGGGGGGGGGGGGTGAATCAGTATTATAACACTTAATTAAATTCTTCAACCATTTAAATATTAACCATAAACTTGCAGTAAAGAAAAAAACATAAGCAAATGACATAATACTCATAACACCATATTTTGTTTTCGAGAAAACCCTGGCCAAGGGAAAACCCCGGTGGGGATGGTACCCACAAGCATGTACTAAAGTATAATGTCCCTGTTAGGAGACCTAGCCCTGTTAGGAGCTGAATATTACATAGCACATTTCCTTGTCAAATGAATTACAACCTTGTTAAAGGTTCACAACACCCTGTAAGGGGCCAAATGAGCTTACAACTCTTACAAGATAATTCAAGTTACAAAGTGTTCTTAGTCATGAACAAAATAAGCAACACTGGTGCTTAAATAGTTCCTTCATAGTTCTTCAATGATCTCTGTCATTCTCTACTCTTCTATTTGCTCAATCATTCATCCAACTCACCACTACAACCAACATCTATCTTTATAAAAAAGATCTTACATATATATCTCACAACTTTACAAAGTCGGCTCCCAATATGAATATTACAAATATTACAAAGTCGGCCTTCAATACAAAATACATTTAATATAGTAAATATCAAATGCATAGTCGACACTCTTGCATAGTCAATGTGGAGGTTATCAACAACCAAAATACAACTTTGATTGTCTGGAATCCAGGTCATACTCCCTCAATCTTCGCTAATGTCCAACTATTATGTATCGATGTTTTGTTGCAGTCTATCTGTCTTCAATTCTTTCTAACTTACCGTAGACTTAACCAAAACCAAATCGATCTAAGGTGGAGGTTATACATACCCCATACCATCTTCCTCTAAGCCCGCTTGCCCTAAATCATCAATCTCGATCTTCGACATCCAAAACACTTATGTATCTCTGCTTCTATACTTAGTCAATTTCTGAATCATCAAAACTTATCTTTACAGGAATTGATCTGAAACCCAGATGTGTTGCCATAAATAACAACCAAAAAGTGAATCACATTTACACAAAATTGATCACTTGCCAACATAATCTTTATGTATGATTGAGTTTGAATGCAATACTAAACTGAAATGATAAATGTGTCTTTCACAATTCCATATTACCAAAGAGAACCTCTCCATCATGATTCATTTTATCGAGTATAACTATGCTTGAAACCGAATCTAATACCAAATTAATTGTTTGTATAATATCACGCTCTATTCAAATGAGTGCATCATACTAATAATACAAGATACCATAATGGCACTTTATAAATAAACTGACACAACAAACCATTAACCTAGGGAAGAATGCTATGTTGACTTATGAAAACATTTGAAAGTGTCTACAGAGGGCTTCAAAAGTGAAACTAAATACATATAGTGCAAACATAAAATGAAACATGACCATATATATATGCATGTAAATAAAACCCTCATAAAATTTGACTGAATAACCACCACAGATTTAGTGTAATAGATATGCTTCAAAATGCCTGCTGTGTATGATCTTAATCATACAAATGTTAATGTTTGAAAAGAACCTTTGATAGACACAAAACAATTATACGCATACAACTGAAGCATACCAAAATGGGTTAATGAACGTGCATGAGAATAAGAATGAATGGTGGTCCATATGAGCTCATTGAAAGAATGAATGATGACATTCGATCCCATAACATGGGTTTAACAAAGATAAAACATTATTATAGAAAACCCACAACATAAAAATTACATAAGACTCCAATATTAGATGCCTAAATGAATACATCTCAAAACTATGTATGCATGTGATTAAACATGGCTAATAGAACAATAAACACAATATTAATCAAGAATAACTAAAAATAAACCAAAAACTGAAGCAAATCCACTTGTATAAACTCCAAGTAACCATCTCTGCAAAGACCCCAAAAATCCTCTACTTTGCACCATTTCAGGCTTCTTTGTAACTGCTCAAACATTTCATTCCAACCATCATTAACAATGGCGGCTCATAAACAAAAAACTAAAGAATAAACTTGTAACTGTAAATGTCGTGCTTGGATGTGATTCCCTAGCTTGATAGAGCTAGGGTTAATTTCTTAACTAAGTTGACCAAATGAGGTGATACTACCAAAAATGGTGCTCGACATACACCCTTCACAAATGCTCTTAACTACCGCTATAATGTGGCTTTTTCCCATCACTTTAAAAACAAAACCAAACTTTTCATAAATGAAGGAATGGCTAGGGGCCAACCAAAAGGTCCTAGAAAACAACATTTTGTTTATGCCATGGTCACATCTTGTGATCAAAGAGATAATATTCAACCTCTTATATTATTCACCTTGTAAACATGTATACGATTACAGTCATATCAAGACTATAATTGAATTTACATTGTACACAAGAACACTGCACATTAACACATATATATTACCACTATGCCTCTGTACAAACTTCATTTATAATATGAATAACATAATTGATTTCAAATACTCATATGATGCCATGTTATTGCAATACGATGTAAGTATAAATATGCTAATCTTCACATAGAATGACTAAATACACTGGCATTATCATTACCAATACTTTCCATTATCAATGTCATTACTATTATCATTACTAATCATTATACTGAAAGCATGTAACATTGAGGATATGAACTGAACCAAATGTAAATATGGTCAAGCCAAATCACCATATCAAACTAACCATCACCAAATCATATACCAACTGAATTGCACCATACCAAACTGATCATCCCCCCTGTTATCATTAGTGCATAGATTATTGTGTTTGGCATCAAGGGCAATCAAAGCCAAAGGAGAGGAACAACACTAACAAGCATGGAATTGTACACCTTAGCAAGGTGTTTACAATTTATGATGCTACAAAAACTTTAAAGAGGGATCGACCATTGCATAAGAGATTGTTTTTTGAGACTTTTCTTTTTTTTGTGTGCCTTATTTCAGTCTATCATTCCTTGTAATTCCTTGCCATCATTGAATTATATTTTATTGGTGTTTTAATTTCCTGTTACTAATGAACCAATTATGATACAATTGTTAGTGTTGAGTATCAGTTTGCCACCAAATGGTATTAGGACATTAAAATCTAGTCACTATATGAGTTGTTGTTTACATACCGAGTTCTTGTCACTTAGAGGGCATAACTACGTTTGCATCAAAATGTTTGTGGAAGTTTGTTGTCAGCATATGCAAAAAAAGACCAAATTTTTACCTAATTGACTTTCCACACATCTTCGATACCCATTGCACACTAATGCGCGATTGCTGGTATTATGCTTGATAAGTAGCATATACTATGTTTATTTGGCATTTTATTTTGAACCATTAATAATTTTTTTTAACAACATTATATTGATGATTTAATGTTCGTACACTCTACTTCATCACTTATCACTCTTGGTAGTGATGAATTTTTTTATTGGAATAAGCCAACAATTTCATAGAGAACAACAATAGTAAAACTACAAGGTTGTCATTCAACATCAATTTTAATAGTACTCAAAACAACTACAAGAAGCAACAAATCATTTCCAAGATTCAATAAGCAACAAGCCATAATTAAATTATTGTCAAAAAGTCTTTCTTTGACACAAAATATGTTTATTTTAAATTACTTTTATTTAAATTGCTTTTGAAAGCATCTACAATGTAGTGCCAAATTTCTTCCTTTTCTAAGTCGTTTTATTTTTGTTTGAGACATTACTATGGATCTTCCCTTTAAATACAAGACCTTCGAAATAAACTTGAAACCTAGAACACTCACTTTCCAAATAATTACCTAACACAAAGGGTCATGTTTGTGGAATCATTTATTCCAAGATTACAATGGATTTGACTAAATATCATTTTTTTAAAGTCTTGTTTTTAAATTGATTACATCAATATCCAAGCCACAAGCTCCATACATACTTCGATGGCAAAACTTCTAAAAGAAAACGAAATACCCAGAATAAAAATATAGAAAGGAAACATATGAATATAGAACATATTTTAAAGTTTAACTTTTAATAAATTAATTTACTAAAATTGAACATACAACACTATTTTTGTTAAAAAAAAATATCAACCGAAATTTCTTAAACAATTTTTTAAAAAGAATGACACTTTAAAAAACCTCATTTAAATTATGAAAACTATGAGTATAATACTTTATAATCTGTTATCTACTTAAAAAGGACAATATATTTTATCTATCTTTATATGTACTTTTAGAGCTAATACATAAATTTTAACAAATTGGTGAGGTTTGGGCACTTGAAATCATGGCCTTTTGACAAGGGAAAGGGGTACGGTGAAATATAAGTAGCAAATGATTCAAATTGTCTTACCTAAACACGTGTAGACTTCACAATAGGTCCGTCCCTTTTAAGCACAATGATTTAGCCCTTTGGCATTTTCCGACTGCCGCCCCCACAATGACAAGTATTTAGAGACTGTAATTTTTATTCTTAAATTTTCAGCTTTATTATCATTACCTAACGTTCATATCTTTTTGGAATATACCATGTTCGGCCCACATTTAACAATGATTGAGAAGAGTACAAGTTTATTGTCAATAATGCGCTTTGAGATTATTAAAAGGAAAAGGATTGGTGGTGGACTATTTACTTTGCTGGTTAAAATATTTTTATATGTTGTGGTCTAGTTTAATTTTATAAATTGTTATTGTTTGAGGAAATGTGGAGTGTTTTTAAAAGCTAGTGACCATTAATAAATTGGGGGAATTTTTTTTGAATGTGGTATGTTAAATGTAGTAGAACACTTTGGTTTTTCAAATTTTACTTCTATAATAGATTCAAGTAATAGATTCAAGTTGGAGACATGTAGATATAAATAATACAAGAAGAATGAAATGTTCTATACGTTCTATTAAATAGATCAAGAATATAGAATTATGAGATTGAAAACTAAGAGAATTCTATTTAATATATTGTGACATTTTGGTTCTTTAATAGGTCTTGTTGATGTCATTACAATTCCTTCCTTCATTTATAGATATAATTAAGACGAAGCAATAACATGTGGATGAAATAGAACATTAAATGGATGAATATACATGAGACAGAGAAGAGTTTCCAACCACTAATTTAAAATAAGAAAAGTATGTTTAAATATTAGATTACCATGTAAACAAAATAGATTGATAGAAAAAAACAAATTTTAATTAGAAAAAAATACATATTTATTAATAAAATAAAATAAATAGAAAGAAAACTTAATGAAGACTATAATAAGAAAATTTATATAATTATAAATGAAGAATTAAGGCTAAGGAAGAACATGTAGATGAAATAGAACATCAAATAGATGAATAAATGAGACATTAATAGAGAAGAGTTCTCAAACACTAACCATTTATATGAATAATATCTAGAAAGACTATAAATAAAAAAACTTATTTAAAAAGTGATGAAGAAAAATAAAATGTTCAATTTATAATTCATATCAATATAAAAATAATTTAATAATAAAGAAAATAAATATTTTATGTAAAAAACTACCTAAACAACAATACTTTTTTAGCGACAACCCCGGATTAAAAAACTTAACATTTTGTCAATGGGCCCTTGGTCTACTGGTGAAGTTGAATGGCTCACAACGAGCCCACCAGGGATCAAGTCTTGCCGAGTGCAAGGCTCCGACAACATAAGGGATGAGGCTGGTTTCGTGCCTCGCTGGGTTGCCTCGCAGGTCTGAATCCTCCAACAAAAACAAACTTAACGTTTTCTGGAAGTTATACTTTGGCAAGTCCCTTATTTATCTGAATTAAATCTACGCGCTATTCCTATTAGAATGGCTCTTGGTCGCAAAGATTATTGACATTGTTGACGTTATTTAAATATTTCCTATTTCATTTCATAAACAACATATTTCTTAGTCCTGTTTTCAAACTTCGTGGTTTCTTAATTGGTCATCCCTGTTATTTTGTGGGGGAGGATTCAACGATGGATATTTATCAAGTGGGTCAGCGTATTTCCCCATATGCTTCTGACTGTTTTTCCCACGCCGACTCTTCATTTTTCTTTCGTCCCGCGTCTGTAATTGCAGATCAGAAAACATGGCCATGCATGCTGCTTTTGCTGGTTTCAGAGTACACCCCAATCATGAATACCGTGATCATTTTCACTGCAGAACAGTGTGCACAAAAGTCTTAAAGCATTTCAAGTCTGCAGAAACATTTAGATTTGAAAGAAAAAACTATTTGGGTGTTAGAAGGAAAGAAATTTCTGTAAAGTGCTCAGGTGTGAGCTTTGATGAGGTTGTGGAGCAGGCTAAGGAGATGATAAAATGTGACGATGGTCCTCCTAGATGGTTCACTCCTTTGAACTGTGGAAGACCTCCTCCGAATGCACCTTTGCTTCTGTATCTTCCAGGTTCTAGTTTGCTTAGATTAAGGAACATGATTTTAAGAAAAATGGTTATCTTCTTCTATCTAAATCTTTGGCCGAGGACACATGGTTATAAAAGGAAAATGTCTATGCCAGTTTTTTCTTTCTTGTTGAATCTTCCGCTTGCACTTTGACCTTATTCCTTACTTTAGTACCTCTAGATAATTGACCATTTTCTGGACACCCTATGAGTCAGCCATCTTACCAAATCGAGACATATGTTGTATTGAATATGAATGTATATTGATTTTCTGTTTCTTGGTAAATCTCCGAGTGAAGTTTTACCAATGGTTTTTGCTCTGTTTTTTTGGTAACTATAGGTGAAGTTGTATCCCTGTATTCTGCATTTATTTTGCTTGGAGAATCTTGGGCAAGGTTATTTGAAGATATTTTGCCCTTCTATCTTGATAATTTTAGATGAGATTATGTCAATTTGTTTTGTTATGTTCTTTTTCTTAGTAAATCTTTGGTGAGGATAAATTAACTTATTATGTTTTTTTTTTTTGATAAATCTTGGACAAGGTTTAAATCAATGTATTTTTCTATTTTTTTCATGACAAGTTGTGGACAGGTTTAAATGAATGTATCTTGCTGTTTTAGAATTGATAAATCCTGTTTAAGATTATATCAATGTATTTTGCAGTTTTTAAGGCAATTCTTGGGTAAGGTTGTATCAATGGATTTCACTCATTTTTCTCTTATTAAGTCATGGGTGAGGTTATATCAATGTGATCAGCCCACATTGGTTTTTGGGTAAATTTAAGGCTGAGCTAATACGTTTTTTTTGCTATTTATGCGAGGTTAAATCAATATATTTTGTTATTTTTTCTTGGTGAATATTGGATGCGTAAGATGAATCTTTTTTTTTGGTCGGTTGGTAAGATGAATCTTGGGTGAGTAATATGATATAAAAATGGAAACACATGTTCTTGTGCTGTCAATGTATTTTGGTTTTCTTTTTCTCGATGAATCTTGGACCAGGTGGTCTAATTTCCAGGACACAACCTTGTCTAGGTGCTTGATGGAGTTATGGGTTGCCTTACTGCTTTCAAAGAATTTGAACCATAATTATGCATTTAGAGTTTATTCTGTTAACATTAGACCATAACCCCTTGACCCTGACCAGATGTTTTTTTTATTCAATGAGATATATTAACGTTCATATTTTATGTCTCTGACTGTGTTCATGTTGTAGTTTAGTTTCTATTCTTTATTAAAAGTGGTTGGAATTTTTTTCTTTTTTTATATATTGGATAAAAGAAAAAACAGTTGCAGTATACAATCGGCTACATCAATAAAAAGACAGTCAGCTACACTATCTGTTGGGAAATGTTCTGCCACACGCTACAAGATTTTCTTGTATTTTCTGCAGCATGGTGTCATCAGCCATCCTAGTACTTTAAGCACTCTGTGTTCAGTTTCAACGAGAATAGTAAGCTGCCTGTGTAATTGTATCTCTTAAAGGTAGTTCTAATTGATGCACTGAATACGTTGAAAAAACACTGCCTGGTCTGCGTAAACGAAGCTTAAAATGTTTTGCCTAGCAACTGATCTTTTATGTTAAACTGGCTTAGGCTTCAAACTTTACTCCACAATTATTAGTATGTCCAAGTTCAAAGCTGGATTTTCTTGAGGTTGTAGACACTTATGACTTGGGGATTACACCTGATCGCCAGATGAATCATCACATCTATGACAAAAGTAAAAAATTCCTATTGTTCCACTATTTTCCAAAAGCCAGGCAATTTTAACAACCTGAGTATCGTACCAAATCACATAAGAAATGATCCTAGCTGTGCCAATGATAACAGCTCAAAACATACTCCTGTATACCTGGAAAGAGGGTTTGCTATACACAATTGTGTATTGGTTCAAAGAGGACTACTGGGCAGACAAGAGTGTGGTTTATGAGGTATGCCATGCCAAAAAGTGACATACCAAAACAAGGATGATTTGAGTGAATTCACGAAATACTTCCAAATGCTTCTCATGAGTATAGAAAGAACCTTAATCGATTGATTGATGAATCAGTGAATAGTTAAAACTTAAGCCTATTAGTTCAGAGCCAAATGCCTTAAGAGAAGGCATTTCTGAGCTTCTAATGCCATGTAAAGCATCTAATTTATGCATTTGACTTAAGTAGGGCATGCATATTATCAAAATGCTTACATTAGACTTTACACAAGATTGCACGAGATGTAGCTGTCCCTCTCAAACTAATCCTTCCTAGGGATACATAATTATAAATCAAAATGACAAAAACTCGTTTGAACACATTCCTTTGAACAAAAGGTTCATTCATCACTGCAGTCATAATTTATTAATTTAGAAAGCAAATAATTCATTATAATACCCATTCTGCATTTGTTGTAATATAAAAAGTTTATTTGCTTTTTGTTTTATTGATGGAGTGACTGGACAGTGTTGGGTGATGTTTCAGTTAAAAGTCATACAATATGAAGAAAAGACCACTTGTATTAAACATGTTTTGGCAGACCCCATGTGAAACTGCATGTTTGTATCATCAAGATAGGAGCTTGTGGTGTTAATAATTCTCTTACAATATTCAAAATTTCAAACAATTGCCAATATAGGCAAAGAGGTCACTATTGACTAGTTTGACCAACTTTTAGATCATTCCTTCTGTGAAAGTTCAATAATTAAATATCTTAACAGTTAGAATTTTGAAAGGCAGATATTTGTTTCCTGTGCATTTTGTGATGCGTCTGTAAATTGCAGGTATGGATGGAACAGGCTTAGGATTGAGCTTACATCATCAGCAACTTGGAACGTGAGTAACTATTAAGTATATTATCTTCAATATCCAAGCAAGCTGATAGAATTTAATAGAAGAGTCCTAAAATAATATCCTTCTGTGAATTTTTTGTGTCTTATGATATTGGCAATTGCAAAATGATTATTTTTGGGATGTAGACTGTTCGAGGTTCGATGTCTGCACATTCCAGTAATGGATCGCACTTCCTTTGAAGGTAATAAACACTCCTCTATGTTTCCTCTACTAAAATGAAATGGAATGTAAATGACTATATATTGTATGATACATGTGAATGGATGTAGCAGGGGGGTAAATAAGTATTGTGGAAGTGAATATGAGGGATAAGAAGAATGACAACAGATAGAAACTGAACGAAATTTAGATAACTATGCAGTTTATGGAATAAGAGTACATTCAAAATTTGAACTTAATCAGTAGAAACCTTTAACATGAAAGGAAATGATAACAATCCTTGACTAACTATTTTATTTTTTGAATAAGTAGTTGGGTATCTATTGGGGTCCCTGCTCTTGGAGAGAAACAAGCGGATAACATAACTGCTAGTACAAAAACAATAAAGTTTTGTATGAAGAAACACATACAAAATTTCAGAATTCAAAGACAATTCAAAAATTCAGCATAGCTGATCTACCCAACTACCCTACAATAGCCTACCAAATAGTAACCGGACCAACAAAAACAAAGATTCCAACAGAACCTTCAGACTTCACCCCATCTCTGTATTCCAGAGCTTGCTTCTCCCTTCCAATCGACCAACTCTTTCACCCGAACGCCTCTATGCTGCTCGCTTGCCACTGCATGGGAATCTTGAGCAGCTACATCAAGGGAGGAGACCTCCCTTTGTGTAAAGACCTCAAGGTCTGTATGATATAAATGATAAATCTCTTCTTTTCTTAAACTATAAAATTCAAAAGCAAACTGATTGCACAATATAGATTCAGGAGAAGAGAATTTCACTGCAGGAATCTCCAAATTGCTTTTAGATCATTTAGATATTTAATAGTGCTTAAACAGATTTAGAGCATCAATAAACAAGTTTAATCTAGCAGCTGCAAATTCAGGAATCAAAACGTACACAGAACTGACAGAATCTATTAACAACAGCAGTTAAGCTTACAAATTAAATAGATCTCTTAGGGGTTTCTTCCCAAGATCCAACACGCTCAAAGGCAAAAACAAATATTCAGCATAACAAAAAACATGGCAGAGTCATCTATATATACCTACTTGGGGCAGCTCATTAACTTGCCGTGAAGGCAAGTAAACAATCTGATTTGGCCCCGTTCTAGAAGTTGGTAGAAAAAACGAAACAAAAAAAACAAAGCAAAAGTCTGATTTTCTGCAAGAAGACAAAATTGCATAGTTGGCAGCAATCTGATGTTTCCTTCTAGGAGACGGCTGTCACTACAAGACAAAATCGGGCTTCTTCCAGAAGTCGGTGGTTCTTACCAGAAGATTCAAGACCAAAATCTGATTCTTTTCTTCCTACACAAGATAAGACTGCACAGCTGGCAGCAATCTGATCTTTTCATGGTTTTTCTGGAAGTAGATGAAACTTCACAGTTGGCAGCCAGCGTTGCCATCCAGGCCAGGTGGCCTCAACTTTATGGGTTCATCACACTTTGTGTTTCACCCTGTTCTGTTGCCTGGCATGATGAATATCATTCCCACACATACTAGAATTTCGAAATCGCCCTAGACTTCCAAGCGACTGTTATTATGGGTCACCATAAGACATTTGAGCATCTTCACAATGTTCCATTGAAAGACCTAAGCAAATATGATTCACAACACATCATGTTTGGGTCAAATTCTTTGGCTACCTTCTCATATTGTGTTTTCACATTTTTAGATGGGACCTGCTCCATCTATTGATTTTCACGGTTGGCTCTACAACTCCTTCCTCTTCCACTACGAAGTCTATGCTTAAAATAAACAAACACAATAACCGCAACCTCAAACTTGCATTTTTGAAATGGAGTCTGTTCAGATAGATGCTTTAGACCTTGGTTCCTAGTATTTTGTAATGTCCCTTGGTAAGCTTGGGCCAATTAGACAAGGATGCATTTAATTTACGTGAGTAAGTAGGTTATTCTATGTTCATTAGAGATCTTTATCATCTATGATTATTAAGTTTATGCTAACCTTATTATTATTTTTGGAAGCACTGGATGTAATCAGATTGCTTAGACACCAATCCTCAATAGGCTTTCCCTCAAAGTTTACAGATCCAAGCCCTAAGCCTTTCTTGGTGCGATGGCCTCAAGGCGCCCGGGTCGCTGATGCCCACCCTATTTTGGGCATAACCTATTGGTTGGAATTTATACCAACCTCTCCCTGATTACATCCTTGATTCCCCCTCTTAAATACAAAAATAATAAGTGTTAGTATTCATATTTCACCCAGTACTTAAATGATAGCTTTCAGTATCCATTCCTCAGTACTTAAATGATAGCTTTCAGTATCCATTCCTTATTATTAATAACATTTTTTCAATATATATATTACTGAGTATTACTAATTGATTGGAACTGGGGCATACATGGTGCCACTGTTATTTATTGGCTCTGCTGTTGCAGACTCTGCGTTTTCCAACTCTGACTGTGTCTAGTCTTGAAATATATTTATTGATTTCCTTGTGATCTCCTTCGATGCCTTCCCAAGTGTTTCGAATGGCCTCTTATACTCTACGATAGTGGAGAGAGATACATCTTTTCACATCGGTGAGACACAACTTATCCATTCAGTGCTAATCGCTGTAGGTGATGGTTGTTACAAACGTCGTATGAAGTGCAAACATAAACAAAAATCAATAATTATAATACCGTTAATTGTAGAGTTTAAAACTTTAAAGATTATAAAAAGGTATACGATGGTAAATGACGCAGCCAAGGATGGAGGATCCAATGAAGGATTATCCAAACTTGCAGCAAATAACCACAACAGCGGAAACAACCACATACACAGAAATATAATCAACATTCAGCTCATATATTATCTCAAAATATCAATTACATTCAACATGCCGGGCTGTAAGGCCTTCCCGGTTACGGCCAATTACAAAGATAGGTTTAAGATCTAATATAGATCTTCTGCAACACATACATTCATGATCCAGATTCTCAAATCCAACACTTGATCTGCCCTCCTAAATCTGATCCCCAATCTACTGCCCTAAGCTAAGAACAAGATACTACTTAAATACAAAAGGCAACCAATAGGTCGACCTATAAAAATAATTATTGGAGAAAACCCCGACCCAGATTTAGGTCCACACAATCCCCAATGATAGATCCACCATAAATGCCGTAATCAAAATTAAATGCAGAAGTGGGCCACCACATCCAACTTCCAAATAAACAACTCGGGCAGAGGATGACCGAGCAACAGAGCGACTCGGGCCAAGCATCACTGAGCAACAAACCTGAGTGTTAGAAAACCAAGCATGCCCGAGCAACAGAACCCGAGCAACAGAGAAACAAAGTGTTTCATCGAGCAGTCCCCAAACAAGCTAGAAAACATATTTTTGGTTGAGCAGGATTGCCAAGGATCCTAGGATACTCCTGCATCAGGCACCCTAGGTAAAGAAGATGTTCCCATAAAGGAGTCATGAACATCTTAAGGGAATCAGAACAGGTATTCCATACGTGTTCTTAACCCATATCTCCTCTTGCCCTTCATTCCACACTGTCTTGACTCGGTCCATTGTCCTATATGACAGATTTATCAGTCCTGCACTTTCCTCATATCTCCTGCCTGCAACTGACAGTAGTTGACATCGATCATTCTTGGTACCTTTGATACTATCAGTGTTTTGCTGAACTACCTTCTCATTTGATTGACTGATCAACTTATCATCAGCATCCCTCTGTGTCACTAGTGTCAACATCTGTTGCACTATCCCAGCCAAAAGTGTCATCTGTTTCTTAATTTCTGTAAGTTCCTTAGAGGTTTCATAGCCTCCTCTCTTCATATCCTCCTTCCTTTTACCCATAGGCTCATCAATTCTTTTTTCCTCATGTTTGTCACTGTTATCCGGGCAACATTTTATAACTCCACATCCCTTAGTCCCCGCTTCGGGCAAAGGTAGAAGTTTATGCTTGGATTCACTCTGCCTCACAACATAGGTATTTGCACGACCATCAAACATAACATGTCTGTCGTATTACCAGGGTCTACCGAGCAACAGGTGACAAGCATCCATAGGCAACACATCACATAATATCTCATCATAATAAGATCGAATCTTAAAAGTAACAAGGCATTGTTCCTCAACCCTAACCTTAGACACATCTTGTATCCAACTAATCTGATAAGGATTAGGATGTTTTCTTCTTCCCAGATTTAACTTACTAACCATCTCTTCTGAAACAAAGTTCTCTAAGAACTACCACCATCAATTATGACATTACATACCTTATCCTTGCACTTACATCTGGTTTTGAACAGATTCCTTCTCTGCACTGGTTCATTAATACATGCAGCCAACCTTCTAGTGATCATAACTTCTTCTGCAACATTCACTGAATTTTCCTCGGTTGTTAGAGTGAACTTCTTTTGAGGACACGACCAGGCACTATGTCCCCTTTCACCACACTGAAAACAAGTACCAGTGAAATCACTTCTTCCTCTTCTTCCATACACACGATTGTAATCCTTAGTGGTTTGATTACTGCTAGATCCTACCTCGGTTTGTTTAGGATTATCCACCACCTTACTCTCAGCAGTTGGGTCATCAGTCTTACCACTAGGTCTCAAACCATAGATATACCTAGCGACCTTCTCCTTGTCAGCTTCTGAATGTCCAGTCCTAATCAGAATCTTATAAAACTCCTCGATATACTCTTGCACTGACTTGTTTGTCTGCCTTAAACCTTGCATCTTCTTGAACATCTCCAATTCATAATCTACTGGAATGAATTGCTTCAACTTTTCGACCATTCGGTTCCATCTAATGATCTTGTCTTTACCTCTCCGATTTCGTTCCAATTGAACTTCTCTCCACCATATGTTTGCATGACCTTTCAGTTTTGTCTTCGCAAACCGAACTCTATCAGGGTCTTCAATTTCCTCATACTCAAAGTATTCATCCATCTCATTAATCCAATCGATCAATTCTTCTGGCCTAAGGCTTCCAGCAAATGTACAAACTTCGATCTTAGGTCTTTTCCCAATTTTAGACATAACTCTCAGAAATCTAGTCTCATCAGGATCTCTGATATCTTCTATAGCTTCTTCGGAATGATCTTCTTCATCAGACTCTTCACCATTACTTCGGTTTTCTCTGGGTGCATTCTTTCTTTGCAACTCCTCTCGCAGATCTTGCACCTGCTTCTGCAAAGCTCGAAAATCTTCAAGACTGAATTCCTCCTTCGGTTCTGTTATGCCCTGCATACCCGTCCCTATATTTTGTAGGAAAAATGTTGGGTCCCCCTTTTTCGCTTTTGCTCTTTCCCGTGTTTTCTTTTGTTTTCTCTGTTTTCCCTCCGGGCTTTGCTTCCGCGAGGGTTGTCTTTCTTTTGCTTTTGTCTTCTTGTGTCTCCGGGACCTCGGTCCCGGAGTTTGTTTGTTCTTTTGAGAGTCGGATTCCGGACTCCGGGATTCTTTTCCATTATGTCTTCTTTTGCGAGAAGGTATGGTTGCATGGAATCCCCGGTCCCGGAGTCCGGAGGTTTGCTTGTCCCGGAGTTTGCGGAAAGATGCAATGCGTTTTTACCCTAGGGGTATAAATTGAAGTTACCTGTCATTTTCACATTTACCGCGATCAAATACTTAGAGCACTCAGAGCGATTTCAAAGGCGATTAAACAACGTTTTGCTCTTGTGCTTAGTGGTTGATTAAACAGTAATTTGCAGTGCTCATTCGTGGTCATTCGAAGGTGAACTTGTTGCTGAGCGCTTCCCGTGCTCGTCCTTCCACTTCCTCCGCGTTTCCAGGTAGGCCTTCGGCTTTTTCCCTCTCTGGTTTCGGGTTTTCTGGTTCTCGTTTGTTTTTGTCTTGTCTTCATTTTGCTTTCGTTTTTTGTTTCCTCTTCTCGTTTCTGGTTTTGTTTTCTGTCGCCTCCCGTTGGTGGGTTGGCTCTGCCAGAGGGTTGTCCGCCCTCTGTACAGTTGTAATTTTAGTGTAAATGCTTTGTAAATGTTTTGTTTTCCGTGTAAATACCCNAAATCCCCCCCCCCCCCCGTGGTTTCTGTATATACTGTGTCTGTATATATGCCTGTTTTTCGCCAAGTTTGCGAGTCGTGCTTCGGCCCTCGCCTGCGCTTCGGCTTTGTATATTTCATGTATATCCTGAACTCTAACTAGTGGCGAGCTCGTCACGCTCCGTGCGTTGAGAGTCCCAAATTTGGAGCTCGTCTGAGAAAGATGGCTGCTTGGTTCGAACTCAGCACCTCGCTGGTTTGGCCATGGCGGTTTTCTCTCTCCTCCGTCAAGTCAGTCTTAATGACGGGTTAAGTTTCTCACGCGTGCATTCAAGTCCGGCCCAAGTGGCATTCTTTTCCTCGCATGTTCGGACAGTTGTCAACATAAATGCCATAACTCCCATTATTGCATGACCACGTGACACACCCACGTCGGCCTAATACGACTCATTCCGGTCTTGTCAGTAATGGTTAGTTTTCCGGGCTCCGGGTCCCGGGTCTTCATTTAGTCCTGTCTCTTTTCCACCACATGTGTTAAAATCCCCGGAAGCCCGGGTAAAACTTACTCTTAAATTCTTTTATTATATGTATATCTCTCCGGAGTTTGACGTGAACTAACAATTCTTTTAGGAACAGGAGTGATGCGATGGTAAGATACCTAGAATCTGGAATATTGCTTTGTTTATATAAATACTGACGGTTGTCTTGCCTTGCAGGTTGCCGAAACAACACTCATCAATTATGTTGGAGGCGTCTGCATCATCTCCACCCGGGAGCCCAGATCTCCCCACCACTGCTGCCACCCGGGTAGCTGTCAGGACAAAGGCCGAGAAGGCCTTGGAGAAACTCCCGCTGACAATGAAATATTTGAAGGGAGACACCATTGCGGGATCAAAGATCGATTCCAAACTTCAACTGATCACCGACACCAGTGTCGGAATGTGGGCCGAAATGCAGGCTCTGGTTAAAATGATTTTTATTCACGGACGACCGAAGATCCATTGGCCATCAATGTGGGCAATTCCGGGATACTCAAAGCAGCTTGCTTCCCCTGCTCCATGCAAGCCCCGGAGCTCATTCTCACTCTGGCAGGACATTACAATACCGCCGTCTGGGCCGTTGTGTTTACCGCCCCAGTCCCAACCGGATATCCAGCGCCGATGGTGTCTCTGGACGCCGCAACTTTTCAGGCAGGACTGGGAATTCCCCAATTTGAAGACGCAACTGTCCTCACCCGGGCGCTGGGCTTAGAGGAGTTTCAGAAGTTGGAGCACATGGCTCGACAGTACCTCAACAACAAATGGCTCAAGGTGCCAAGAAAGGACTTCAGGAAGATGAAGCTTGAAATCCCCCGAACTGAATTCAAAGATGAGTCTTCGAAAATCTAAGTTGGTTGTCATAGATGAGTCAACAAACCCGATATTGTTTGGGTTATTATTGCATATCATTGTCTACGAGTTAAATTGTGATACTAGGTTGACTCGTTGTGACGTTTTCACACCATCGCCCCATTCGAAATGGGGACCCCCTTTTTTTCGCTTTGCAATAGAGTAGTTGTCTCAAGAAGCCCAGAATATTCCTCTTATCTAAGCCCAAGGGCGGGATATAATACCCCCCTTGGCTCAGGTGTGGCAGGATGTCATCCATCCATCATGGGGTGGCCTGCTTTGAAGTGAATTTTATGTTTTCTCTCCCTCGTATTTCCTTACTCACCTCCACATGATTGCTTGTGGGGAAATAAGTAAAATAATGAATAACATATCATATTATTGCCAATACAAAATAAATGTATTATATATGCTACAACAATGCATACCACAATATTTACTATATCACCCAAATTGCTGAACGAGAATGCATGTTCTTATAATAGGGACAATTTTCTTTGTCCTGTCTCTTGTTCGATCTTCCTTGATTGATCTCTTCTCGAAATGAAGTCTTCTTCCTTTATACCTTATGTCTCAATGAAGAGAGATAACCTTTGGAAGATGACGACCATTAAGAATGGTCATAACTCTTCTTAATGCTGCCTCTTCAAAATCAATTACTGCCTTATGTATTGCTGCTTTATGTATTAGTTTATTGCTGTCTTTTGTTTAGGATAATCACTGCCTTATTCACATGGATCACTGTGTATTAATTAATCGCCACGTTATGTACTAGTTAGTTGTTGTCTTTGTTTAGGATAATTGCTGCCTTATTCACATGGATTTCTGGGCTTTTTGAATGGGGGCATGACAATAGTCAGGATCTAGTAAGGAAAAAGGTCATACAAGTGCTTTTGAAACAACTAAAAGTAAAGGTAAAGTTCTTTGTGCTTCTATAGGTCTTAAATCAAGAGATGGCTTCTAGATTTTGGAGCTTCTCATCACATGGCTACTTCACAGTCTATGTTCTCTTCTTTTGAGCCTTTGGTTATGCCATATTTTGATTGGCAACAATACTTACATGAAAGTAATTAGGAGAGATCTTGTTGATATTGGGGATGACACTTTAAATGATGTTTTGCGTGTACCTTATTTGTCAAACAATCTTCTTTCTAGTTTTGATTGTGTGTGTATTTTAGCATCAATGTTTTGGATCACACTCCATGATCCATCATCAGGATGTGAGAGAGCGCAAAAGATGTAAAATTGCAAGATGCAGACAATGACTAACTCAAGTGGTATATGAATGTGTGGGGAGAGGGGGAGTAGACGAAGCAAGGATAAGAAATGTAATCACATATGGCTAAATGAGAAGACCAAAATAGATGAATTAAGTTGAAGAGGAATAAAATGAGTTAAATAACAATCTATATAATTAATTTATTATCTACTATTATTCTTCTTTTGTCATTTGTTTATTTGTTCATAGTTATTTGATTCCTAATTGTTGTTTTCTTTTATTTTGTTTTGAGTTTTTTTCATCTTATTTCTCTTCAACTTAATTCATCTATTTTCTTCTTCTCATTTAGCCATATGTAATTGCATTTCTTATCCTCCTCGCTTAGCGTTTTCCCCCTCTCCCCACCCCTTCTTATACCACTTGAGTTAGTCCTTGTCTGCATCTTGTAATTTTACATCTCTTGCACTCTCTAACATCATGATGATGGATCACGAAGAGTGTGATGTGAAACATTGATGCTAAAAATACATTCACAATTAAAACCAGAAGCGAATAAATTGAATTCAAATGGATTATAGAAATCTAATAACATTAATCTTCTTTCTATTCATTAGATAACCCATGATGGAGTAGGGAAGACTGTGGATTCATAGTTGATTCAATTTTCATTTGAGACTTGGAGTAGAGAGATAGTTGCTATTGGGATGATTGATCATACATCTCGTTATGCACCTTTTCAAACTTTGCATCCGATGATGGTTCTAATTCTTTGGCTGTTGATCACGCTTCTAGTGTGAACTTTGATTTAGAGGAGAATTTTGGCTACTTGAACTTGGGTATTCTCATAGTTGATCTAGTTCTTGAGTTTTGTATTCCTTTTCCTCCTATTTTTTCTAAGATCAACATTGCAGTGATATAGAAGGTTCACATTGGTCTTGTTGATCTAGTTCCTTGGAATGAATACTTGATAAGCATTGTAGGTTTGTTTGTAGAATCCCATATTTCAGATTTGGGAGACATTAATCATGACATTTATTTTCTCTTTGATGAAGTTAACTCTTATTCCATTATTGTGAGGGAACTTTTAGAACCTTTTGTTCGTTCTCCACATGATCATTTATTACAGTTTGATGAGTATGGAGACTTTACATCTTTGTCTAAATAGGAGATATTTGAGTCGTTGGATCTTGTTCCATAGTCATCTCCACTAGGTTATAGATAGTCACTTTCATTGGTGAGCGTTGGAACTCCTGATTTGTTTTTAGCACCCTTCAACATCAACATGGAGACGCATGACCAATTTTAAGACACTTCATTCATTTTAAGATTTCTTCCTTCATGTTCCTTGTAGAAATGGGAAGAAGTTCTTCGTAAATCTTTGGACAGCCAAGATTGATAGATAATAGACAATCGATAATGGATAGTCGACAAAAAATAAAATAAGAAGATAATCAAGACATTATCATATGCTTAAATGAAATGAGATGAGATGAGGCGATTGAACTCCCCTTCAAAGCCACAAAGCCGAAGCTCAATGGGATGGAGGGGAGGTTGAGTTAGTGAACAACAAAGGTGGTAGAGCTGCAATGTGAGACCCAAAAAGCTGTCAAGAATGTCCAATATGGTGGAGGAGATTGCCAAAAGCCAAGAAGAACAACCAAGAGTTTCTAAGAGAGCTTGAAGAAGACCAAATGAAGCAATTTTGTGATGTTTTAAGCAAGACGAATGATTTGTGACATTAGTGGGTGGTTGTAAGAGGCGTTACACTGCACAAGCAGCAGATGTAATGTCCCAATGGCCACCTGTGTGTCTGCAAATTCGTGGAATGAATGTGTGGCGTGCGAGCGTATTTGTGGTGTGCACGCATCTTGAGCCAAATAGGCCATGAGGTCAAGAATTTGGATAGGAAAGGTGATAGATGGAGGGATAAGGAAGTTTACATGGAATTTCGATTTTTGGCTAAGGTAGGGGTGTTATGCAATGGAGAATTACACGGGGTGCAATTCACGACACCACATATCTATTGATCTACAAAGATACAAAGAAGAAACACAAAACATGACACAAATAAGAAACATGAAACATGGCACAAAGAAGAAATATAAAAAAACAGCACAAACCAATAAGGCTAAAATTTGAAAAATGATTGTTGGAATTGACAAAAAGACAAGGTTTTAGCTTTGAAACTTGACATGATATGAAAATTCATTTTGTACTTTGTTTGTTGAAGCCAACTATATCCCAACCACTATATGTTCTATTTTGCTTCGTTATTTGTCTTATGCACTACAAATAGAGAACCCGGTTGGAGAAAGCTACCATCATCACTTCAAAGATTCACTTTTGCCCTTTCCATCCCAAGATAGCCACGTGGAGCTCAATCAAAGTTGATCTTGACAAACCGAGAAGGGAAGGATTCCAAACTTCACTACTTTTCCTTTTTGGAATCTTATCCTTACTCTTGTTTATTATTACAAGATATATCATCCCCTAAATAGGCGTCTCTTAATCCCTGAACAAGTCATCCTTGACCCATTATTAATCTTTTTGTGATAAACTTTATAGGTATGCTAATAGACTACAACATCTAAATTGCAATAGAAAGCAAACAATGACACACTTAAAGATAACACAAGATTTACTTTGGAAACCCTTTTGAGCATAGTCAGAAACTCCTTTGTCCCTCACGCACCCATATCCCCGTATTCGATTTGGATACGTATCCGATACGACCCAGATACACTTCAAATATTATACCCATGTGTGCCTAGAAAAACTTGATTTTCCAACCATACCGAATACTATGTGATTTGATTTTTTCAAAAATTGTAGTAAATCTTCCCAATTTAATTTAGAAAAACTTTATTAATGCATTTTTTTTGAATTTTTTTGGCATAAACAAAACCTACACCAAATGAGAAAGACATGATTTAAAAAAAAAATTTAGTGGCCCATGTTTGGGTTATCTTCCAATGCAACTCTACTATTTTTGCATATTGTAAAGTGTTAAATTAGCTTATAATTATTTATCTAGCATTTATGTGTCTATATTGCTTTTGAAGTAATGAAAATCTCCTCTAATAACTTAGAAAATTGTGTTGAATATATGTGTGTTTTTTATTAATGTCGTATACAGCCGTATCTATATTGGGGGTCTTAAAAAATGGCCGTTGCCGTATACGATGCCATATCTTATTTGTATCTGTATTTGTATCCATGCAACTTTGCTTTTGAGTAAAAAATACAACTAAACAACACCCCTTACTTCATTATCAAATTATGTGTACAAAAAAATGAGATTTCTCCTATGCTAAACATCCTTTGATATCATGGACCCTTTATCAATCTTGTTATACCTTCCTTATGCCTATTTACAAGGCCAACATGCTTTTATTTATAGGCACAAGGCTTACAGAAATCACCAAGGGGTTCTTCAAATCATGGGCCAAATTAATCCTTTGACTTCCTATACCTCATTAATTGAATCTACCCATGCAACCAGTGGGTCCCATTTTGAGAAATGAATAAATTTTTATTTTCTTGCAATTGAAGGATTCGCCATACCACCATGTCCCACCTTGAAGCACCAAGATTCTTTGGATGTCATTTAAACTTTGCAACATGCTCCTAACTTAATGTGGCTTGTTACGGTCATTGATTCATAATGATCATCTATCATTGAACATCTCATGTGTAACTAAAGAACATTCATTTCATAATCAACTGAGTGCTTTGTCAATTGGTAGTTCAAAATTGTTGGGTGAAAGGCTTGTGACTCAGAACGGTAATAGAAATGTAAATTTATCGTGTAAAGATACATTATGCCTTGAATAGGTGCTTCTTATCCCTTGAATGAGTAATCCTTGACCAACAATTAATCTTTCCTTGGTGTACTTTTAATGGAGAAGCTATGCTAACGTAATACAAAATCTGAAATGCAATAAGAATTAAAAAACAACATATTGAAGATGACATGGCTATTTACACTTGGAAACGTGTTCGAGGAAAAACTCAAAACAACACCATTCACTGCATTAACAAATCATGCGTACAATACAACAAGATCTTGCCTGTGCTAAACATCCTTCGACATCATGTGCCCTATATCAACTTGGTATTTCTCCCTCATGCACATTTATATTGCCATGTACTTTTATTTATATGCACAAGGCTTACATGAAACCACCAACTAGTTTCACAAACCATGGGCCCAAATCATCCCTTTGAGTTCTAGTGCCCAATTTAGTGAAGCTACCCATATGATTGGAGCCCCCATTGCAAGAAATGAGTGAGGAGCTATTCTTTGATGGTCGTAGGATTCATTATAAGAAGTTACACTCCTATTATTGAGGGGTTAAGAACAAGGAGTGATAGGCCTACAATTGTGAAATTTATTACAAGGAGTTACAATTATACAATTGGGGAATTCTCTTACAAGGAGCTACGCTCCTCCAATGCCCCTTCTTGCAATCAATGCTACCGTGCCCCACCTTGGAGGAGTGCTATGATTCTTTGGGTCCCACTAGGGACATTATGTAAAGAGTACACCATATTCGTAACTTAATATGCTTTGTTATGGTCATTGATTCATTATGGCCATGTGTAACTGAATATCTTATGTTTAACTAGAGAAAATTCATTTTATGGTCAACTTATTGCTTGATTAATTGGTAGTCAAATTACGCTATTGGACAAAAGATCTGTGGCTCAGAATGACAATAGAAAAGTAAATTTACAGCATCTTTAAAATATTGATAATAACTGAAGGCAAAACAGGGTAATATTATATCTACAGAACGATAATAGTTGTGTGAAATACTCACTAACCATTAATGAACTCAAAAAAATAACCTCCTTATGTTGTCCTTCGCATTGAGGAAATTCAAGTGTTTGTGCAGTTACCAAACAATTCTCTCCAATTAGAGACTCTTGATTGGATTTGTCAGAAGTGTTTGTCATTCTGTTTAATGACTTTGTTTTTGCTGGGTAAATCCTGGGAGAATTGTATACCAGTATCACATTATTTAATATTTAAGGTTTGTAAACATTTGTCATTGCCTCAAATGCATACAATGGTTGTTACATCACAAGTTTGCCACATTGCTAAAGGCATGAGCTGCAATAATGCAGTGTGGGGTTTTCAACTTGGGTAATGGTTCTATTAGTGTCCCTTACTAAACTACAACTCTTGGTGCATTCATTTACTGTTAATTTTCTGCTAGAAATAAATTTTCTTTCAAATTGTCATTTTTCAACATTCGTGTATTCAACTTTTCAAGCTATTTTGGGAGTTTTATTGATCCTCCATGATTGTAGTCCATATCCTCTGCTGTTATTCATCCAGTGTCCAGACTCCATATGATACTGCTGCAAATATGTGTTGAAAAGAATGCTTCCAGTATTGTAATGCTTGGTCTGTAGGTATAATATTCCCATTTAAGATAAGCACCTTATTCATCTATGCATCTTTGAGTAGGAGTTCATGGATTGGTGTTTAACATCTCATGCTTCATAAATAATATAAAATGAAAATCACACACTTCAACTGAACTGTCTCAAGTGAAATATTGTCAACTCTAGTCTTAATTATATAATTCATCATCCTATTTTTTGATTGAAAATGAATGCTATTCATCAGATTGTTTCTCTGTATTATTTTCTTCGTCTCTTTCACATTAATAATGTGCATCATGTCAAACAATGAACAAATGATCACACAATCTTGACCAATAAGAGCATTAAAGGATTTGTATAATAAAGTTACTTTGCTGTTACACCTTTTATGGTGATTTGCATTCATTCAAACCCATTGCTGTTACACATTTGAGACACCCAAATACAACTAGGAAAAAACACTATGATCACCCGTGGAAATAATAACAGTAAAGCATTTAAATACCTCCCATTTGGATGCATTCCATTACATTTCAGACCTTCTGTAGCAAATTCTGAATGTGGCAAGATAATGGCAACATCAATTAGGTATCTTTTACCAACTTATGCTAGACTCCAGCTGTAGCAGTTAGCTCATTGAGCACTGTACAAAATAAACAAATCCCTAGGTCACTCAGATCTTCACATCGATCTGAAACAGCAATGAAGACTTACTCCCAGGCGCAGAAAACTCACTCAGAAATCTCCGTGACAGCAAACTCAAACACTTAATATTCAAGGGTGATTATCCTTAAAGCTCATTTCGGCAATGTCTAAACAAAAAACTAAAATGCATATCTTACCAAGGGGGACACTTTTTTTTTTTCAAACTTTCGTTACATATTTTACGGTTTAGTTTTCTGGATAGCCACGGACGGGTGCTAATTTCTGCATATTTTGACTTCAAAACTGCAAACCAACTCTTGCTACGTTTCCTACAGGTCTAGGCACTACCTTTAGAATAGTTTGCAGCCATGGAATTCACCACAAATCTCTCCCCTACTCCAAAATGTGCCATTTCATACATGTACGGCCTGCCAAGAGGGCAACTTTAGTAGAAAAATCATTACCATCTGATAACCTCTGAAAATCACTTGCCAAAGGGGCTTGAATGACTCAGCGAAAATACCCATAACTATTGTAATATTCTATCAAACATAACACTCAAAAGGATGAGGAATGGCCCAGCATTAGGAAGTCTACGACTCAGCTCAGGAAGGCCTGCAAGCAACTTGAGACCCACACCAAAAGCTCCAAAAATATTTGTATTCTCTCCCAAACCAGAAGACACTTTCATTTAGAATGCCTTAAGATCATATTTTTTTTGAAAATCAGAATCCAAACTTCATTAAGACGGTAGAGGACTGTGTTTTCTATGTGAAAACACCAGACCAGCTAGGGCAGATCTTTCACCTTTGAAATTATTAAGGTTGAAGAGGGTTTTCGTCCTCAGCAACTTCTCGAAGAACTCCCTTTGTTCATTCTGACAACATCTCCTTATGTGTGCAATCTTTGAATGAGAGAATGTGAGGCAAAATTCTCTTATATAGAGATTGGAGGGAAATCGGGCATTTAAAAATTCAAATATTTTATTTTCCCTTGTAAAGACCCATAGCATTTTAAAAACAACTTAAATCCCCATATCTTAGACTTCCAACTTGGGGAACATAACTCTTAATAATATTTATAACACTGAAGTGAATATTAAATGTCACTTCATTACTTTAGATTACTGCAAATATTGAAATATTACTAATCACCTTACAGAAAGCCCCACCTGAGCACTGGAAACTGAAACCGCTCATGCGGAGACATAACTGACGCCAAAGGATGATGCTGGGTACCAAAACAGGCACATACTAAAAATACTTAGCAGTGTTTGTTTCTCCAGAATTGAGGAGAACCACATAGAAGGTCAAAACCGCTACCAAGAGCGTTGCCACCAACTAGGATACCAACTGAACAACTGCATTGCTATTGAAGTCCAAAATAGCTAAAACTGAGCTCTCCAAGAATGTGGGGTCTCCTAACCATCACTAATTAGCCTATGGGAATCTAGGAATAGGCTAACGGGAAACAATAGCCAACTAGGTCTGAGAAGGGGACATTACAATATTATACACACAAAGGAACAAAATTTTAAGGCTTGTAGTTTGTGTTTGATATTGTCTATATTTCATCAATAAATTAATTGAAATTTTCTTAATTTACAAAGTGTTCTAGTCGAGAAAAGAATACTATCTTTACAAAAAAATTAATATATTTATTTTCTGCTTCAAGCATTGCCTCAAAAGTTTCACTCACGACGTTAGTGTGGAAGTTGTAAAAATTTCTTAGAAACTGTTGATTATGGAAGAGCATACAATTCTGTGTTGGAAAATATTTGTGTTATTTCATCGATGCATGCTATCTTGTGTGTTGAAGTAGTCTATGTTAATGAAGTAATCATCATTTGAATCTTTTTTTTCTCAATTTTTGGATCTATACTAAGTGGATTTTATGATTAGGACTCTTGCCTTTTGTCAAGGAAGCATTAATGTTGGAATATAGAGGGGTAAACTCAAGGCCAATTTATTTGGTTGGGGAGTGTTTGGGTGCATGCCTAGCGTTGGCTGTTGCTGCACACAACCCTGATATAGATCTTACTCTAGTATTGGTCAATCCGGGTATGCCTTCAATCTCAACCTTGACTGTATGCCATATTTTTGATAAAAGGTTTCCTTTTGTGAAGAATTGATTTTGAATTTTCAGAATCTAAACAAACATATTTTTTGGTGTTTGAGACAGGAACTTGTTTTAGCAGATCGCAACTCCAGCCTTGGTTTCCAATAATGGATTCTTTGAGTAACGAGTTATCGTCTATTCTCCCCTTCAAAGCAACAGACATTTTGGGTGGGTAATATTCCATATTCTGAGGGTATTTTGCTTGTGATATTCTTAAGGACATTTTGAGGGTATTTTGCTTGTGATATTCTGCAAAATGTATAGAATCATGTCATATGTAGGTACAAATTTGATGTAATTTTCCAGCCTTATTCTGCCCTGAATTTTGAGTTTTGGTAGTTCGGCATTTTTCCAAACAATTGGCATGCAATCTGATTTTCACCCTTGATTTACCCTACTCATGATGCGCTCTTTTCAAATATTCATTTTATCAAACAGTTAGCAGACCTCTGAAATTGGTAAAGTTGGTTTGATATTGTTGTCTTACAGAAATGTTTATGGTTTTGGTGAGCAGATTTCACATAGCCATTCATACACAACGTGAAATCAAATTCCTTCAAAAGTTCCTTTCATGCATGTTCACATATATTGCATATAAATATAAAATATAGGTATCCTCATGCATACAAAACTCAGATTTATGTTCTCAACAGTCTGCTATAAGCTACAATAGAATATAAATTAGCACAAGGTACAGTTCTTACCTTGTTTCAGACCCGCAATGATATCAGCTGGAAGTATCCTCCAAAATTCCATAGCTTCTCACCTAATGCTTAATCCTAGTGTCTATCCTAATGAGCATTTGAATCCAATGAGCCTATGCTATCCTAATGCATATTACTATGCTATGCTATCTTATTGCCCTAGTTTGCTTGTGATCTTCAAGAGCCCATAGCCTTTCATCATATTACTCTCATTTTCATATCGTAGCCTCCATACTATCATTTGCATAGTTTCACCTCAATTAACCATCTCCATTCTCTCATAGCCTCTTGTGCATGTGCTTACAAATCTGATAACGCTAACATTTTAAATACAAGATCTTGGAAGATAGGAGGACAATGGAGTCAAGCGTCTCTTGAGTGCATTTGGTAACTTGATTTGTTTATTTCACTGTTTATGCATTTAGGAGGAAGTGCTCTATTGGATGATGTTGGTCTTATTTGTGTGCCTAGGGCTTATGGTTGGGCTTAGTGGGTATGCAAGTTAGGTTGTTCCAATTCCATCGTCGTCAGTATTATTAAACTTTATTTAACTTTGATAATTCAACTTAAACATTAAACCCTTGATAATTGCCAATATCAACTCATGGGAATAATCCATTCACTTTCCAAATATAGATATGATGCCAATTGACCACCCTGGCGAGTTACTATTAATAGTGAGTAAAACATCCAAGCGACTTACTAAAAATACTAAGTGTGAATCAAAATGTTCTGAATGATCTCCAAAAGGCACACCACAAATAAACTAGGACACTGAGTTGAAGAATATTGAAATAAGCACCGAAAGGTTAGCTGGCTGCTGAAGAGCCATAGATCACCCTCAGAAGGGTCCCCTAATCACTATGTTAGCCTATGGGGATCAAAGTCATAGGCTAGCCTCTACAAAAAGGAGATGCCTTAAAAGGGGACATTACATTTGATGAGTTCTATCACATATAACTTGGAACTCTCTTTATTTAAATAAAAATGGAGCTCTTTCAGGAAGGTTTCGGGTGCTCGTTATTCTTCCCAAATTAGTGTATACAGGAAAATTAAATGTGAATCTTCATTAGCTGATGATTTTCCTTGAACTATCATATTTTGTAATGTCCCCATTTTTAGCAGGGTCATTGAATGGGTGGTGCCAGGTCATTATTGTGATCCTCGTGGTCTGGCAAGGTGTTTAGAGGGTCATTGGTGTGAACTTACTATTTATAGTAAGTCAATGGATAGTTCCGATGAGCTCAGATGAGTTAGAGGAGTTGAATGATGCTCTCAGTTTTCATTTTCTGGATTCCGGTTTGGGCTCCAAGAATCTTGGAGAGAGCGTCTATTTTTAGTAAGTCACTTCGTCAGGTTCGTTCATCATCTTTTATCATCAGGATCACTCCAGTGCAGATAGATTTCGATTCTGATGCTTCTTCAGTTGTTTTCACAAGACGGGTGAATTATTATTATTATTTAATTAAATTTGCTAAGGTTGCCATTATTGTTGGTATTATATATTGGGCACCTTAGTGTTATAGCTCGTTAGAACCGGGATGAAAATTTTTAAATCTTGGGCACAAGAAACAGGGACCTTGCGTGTCATAATTTCATGATATTGATGAAAAGGTCATTTTTGGAGCCAAATGAGTTAATAAATTATATTACTCAATAT
>MU228444.1:2086881-2105311 GCA_018584345.1 Thuja plicata
GTGTGAGAGAACACTTTTTAATTATAAAAGCAATAGGCAAGGCATTCATTCATTATCGATTGATTATATTATATTTGTTAATTTTCTCTAAGGAGAAGTTCTGATTTGTAAATCAAATCCCTTGCTGAGGTATAAGGGTTTGATACTGAATTGGTTTAGCATCTGGAAGACTGATTCTCTTGGAGCTATCCTTTAATTGGTTGCTGAAGTATAACCAATTTCTCTTCCTTCATACTGTTTGCCTGTAATTTGGAGGAAGAAAGTAATTCTGAATCTGAGATTGTTATTTGCTGTTGAACTGGGGCCTGTGGAAGAGGTTGATTCAAAGTTTGGAAAGGTGGATTATGTCTAGAAACTTTATTGAAGAGTTCCTTGTCTTCGGAATTTATTTGGGAAGTGCTTGAGAGTGAACGCAGCTTGCTAGGCTTCAACATTTTCCCTGTGTGAGAAGCTGCGGCCTGTATGGTGGTTGATCAGTATCGCAGGTGGCATTAGAAGTTGCATCGTGACTGGACGACACTCCTTCGGGCAGCAACATTGATTGTTGAGCTGCACCTAGCCTTTGAAGTGTGCGGATGAAGTAAGGCCATGATGCGGCCAGAATTTAGTGTTGCCGCTAGCATTTGATGACTCGTGGCTAGCCAGCGTTGGAGGGTTTAAAGGTAGCATAATTGTTTAGCTTTCTTTTTGCTTGGATTTCGACTATCTCAAGGAATAATAATATATGTTTTACCACCATGTAATGAATTGTAATTGCGACAAGGGATTTGAGAGTTATTTAATGTTATTTGCAATTTTGAATTACATGTAGAAAAATTATAAAACATTTGATTTCATAGGAAGCATAAGTTATCTTTTGTGCAAAGTGAATCTAGAAATCGAAATTCCAAGAAAGAGCTAGAAATTATTATCTTTGTGCAAAAATCCAATTGAATTCTCAACAGAGCCAGGTTGGGCTCATTACAGTGGTATTAGAGTGGTTTCCTGCCACCCTGTGGTGTAGGAAATTTATTATTTATGCAGATCTGCTATTATATTTAGAGTGATCAACACTCTCACATATTTTGAGCTATGGATAGATACAGGCGGGTTAGCACTGAGAGCCGGCACAACAGTGCAGGAAATAGTAATAAAATAAATACATTAATGGAGAGTATGGAGAGACTTAGGCTTCATCAGCAGAGGATGGCGGCAACACTGTCGGATCCAGAGACAGTAGATAGGGCAGCAAGATATATGGTTTCTGCCTTCAGTAGGCCGACATCGAGATCGTAGGGTAGGAGGCTTGAGTTTTCCGCGACAGGTGTTTGAGATGGAGATGCACCAGTATGTACGACACCTACTCATGGATCTGATGGTAGGCACTCCACACATATACATGTGGACGTGTCAGTACCAGTGGTAGACTGCAGTACTGAGCTTCAGCAGGTTGAGGCTTCCTGAGTTGTTGCGGTTGGTGCAGAGACAGTTGATACAGTAGTTGCCTTTGATGGTCCATATTCTCTCGAGGAGGGAATTGTTATTGGAGTTTTATATGTCAGCTATCGTAGTGTAGCTCCGGAGCGAGAGGCAGTACCTCTCTCAGGTGGGATAGGCGAGAGCATGGAGCTACCTTGTTGTGGTATTTATGATCATGGTGTTACAGCTGAGTTGGCATATGTCAGTTCATGTTTGGGAGTTATTGATTCACATCCTGACATTGATTCATATGTGCAAAGTCAGGAGATAGCAGTTGAGCATCTATTAGGGGATGTAGATGCAGTGAGTATGGACACTTCTGATGATATAGGCTGCATGGGGTATGACATTCCTTATCAGATATTGGGCGATGACTTTGAGGTGCTTTTGGATGCGTCCCAGGATCAGGATTCACAGGGACTCTGTTATTGGCGATACTACTTGTGTTTTCCACTTCTTCTGAGGTGTTCGTTGAGGTACCGACGAGTTGTATCGTAGTTGCAGATGTGTGCGAGGATAGTAGCACACATGGGGCGAGCAGTTTTGATTCAGTTTCCTATCACAGTGCATTTAGTGGGACAGAGAGCTTGCATAGGAGGCAGGGCTTACATAGGCATCATGTGTCTAGTCAGCTGAAGGTGAATGACAAAGACATCTCTTCAGTTGTTGAGCATTTTGATGCGATGCGTCAGATGTTAGCCACATCTGGTTGGGGTGCTCCTATGTCAGATGAGCACGGTGATAGTAGCCTTTCCCTAGCAGAGGTTCATGCGCTTCGAGAGGCTGTCAGGGTCTTGAAGCATAATTATACACAATTAGTTGCTGACAGGGATTTCCTTCTGGAGTGTGGCAGTACTTGCTATGAGACATTGTTAGGGAAAGAGGAGGAGGTGGTTGAGCTTACCTAGGAGCTTGAGGTGATTGTGGACTCGCTGTAGTGTACCCAATTGGCTTTCCAGGAGTCACAGTCACAATTGGAGGAGGTGACCGTAGAGTTGGAGCATGTTCTGTCCACACCAACCCCAGACCCAGTTCAGTTGCACATTGAGGTGGTTGGTGGTGAGTTTGCTTCTACGGTTGGAGATGTGGGATGTGATGATGTGGTTGACACATCTGTCTGAGATATGGGTGTAGTAGGTACAGAGGAGGCGAGGGCATCAGTGGGGACGAGCTCTCGTGGTGATTTGCTTCCTGCTGTTGGAAGCGAATCTATTACCACATTTCATACAGCTGGTGGCAGTAGATAGTTGGCAGTGCCACATTTGCAGGAGGATCAACTGTGGGTTGCGGGGGAGCAGGTTGATGCTTCCGCGTATAATTTTTATTGCACTGAGTCATTCATGGAGTATATACTTGAGAGTGCAGATTTGCAGGGGAGTTCGTACCGAGTATCTGAGGGTACTCTCATTAGAGGCTCTTGCGCTATATGTCGTTTGGTGGGGAAGATTGTAGATACCTTAGCTACAATGCTTCCCAACATGGATTTTGTGGTTGGGTTTGCTGAGAGGGTTTCCTAGGATCCTACCCAGTCTGTAGTTAGGTGGAGTAAGACATTGGAGCCATCTCCTGATTCCCAGTTTGGTAGTGATGAGCCATTGACGGAGATTGGGGCTTTCTATCGACATTATACTGTGAGATGTGCTCATCATTCTTCTTTCGACCCATAGGCAAAGGATTTGGTTTTTCATCGTGGTGGGTTGGCTCCAGTTTCATACCATCCATTGTGGGATGGGTTAGTACCATCTTTTGCAGATGGGATCAACAACTGCAAGTTATATCACTTGCAGTATCTTCATGCCTAGGTCGGTTTTGTCGAGTTTGGATTTGGTGGTAGTGACTCAAGTACCTACGCTTGTTATCATATCCACAGTGTGGTTGGGTGTGAGTGTCAGTTAGACAAGGACGCGAGGATTGGCAGAGTTAGTGTTTCAGTTGGGTTGAGTTCTGCTGAGTTGTTTCCTCCATCCACACCTACAGTTAGTCTTCAAATGATTCTATCAGTGATGTCAATTATTTGGGTGTTGGTGATACGGGGGCCAGTTGTGCGTGATAGTGATATTACACAGTTTCATCCGTGGGATCCAGGTGGATTGTGATGTTTCTTGTTCCTGTGATTGCTTGGGGACAAGCAATCTTGGGGAGGGAGGACTGTAATGTCCCAATTTTTAGCAGGGTCATTGAATGGATGGTGCCAGGTCATTATTGCGATCCTCATGGTCTGGCGAGGTGTTTAGAGGGTCATTTGTGTGAACTTACTATTTATAGTAAGTCAATGGATAGTTCAGATGAGCTCAGATGAGTTAGAGGAGTTGAATAATGCTCTCAATTTTCATTTCTGGCTTCCGGTTTGGGCTCCAAGAATCTTGGAGAGAGCGTCTATTTTTAGTAAGTCACTTGTCAGGTTTGTTCGTCATCTTTTATCATCAGGATCACTCCAGTGCAGATAGATTTCGATTCTGATGCTTCTTCAATTGTTTTTGCAAGACGGGTGAATTATTATTATTATTTAATTAAATTTGGTAAGGTTGCCATTATTGTTGGTATTATATGTTGGGCACCTTAGTGTTATAGCTCGTCGGAACCGGGATGAAAAGTTTTAAATCTTGGGCACAAGAAACAGGGACCTTGCGTGTCATAAGTTCATGATATTGATGAAAAGGTCATTTTTGGAGCCAAATGAGTTAATAAATTATATTACTCAATATGTGCCTAAGTATAAAAGTGCTTCAAGTGAAAAGTGTGTGAGAGAAGACACTTTTTAATTATAAAAGCAATAGGCAAGGTATTCATTCATTATCGATTAATTATATTATATTTGTTTGTTTTCTCTGAGGAGAAGTTCTGATTTGTAAATCAAATCCCTTGCTGAGGTATAAGGGTTTGATACTGAATTGGTTTAGCGTCTGGAAGACTGATTCTCCTGGAGCTATCCTTTAATTGGTTGTTGAAGTATAACCAATGTGATGTCCCCGAATTAGCAGGTTGTGGGAACCTGAATATGGTCAGCTCATCAGCGCGACCCTCGTGAGTTGACAAAATGCTTTGAGGGTCTCAGCGTTCAGATTCTATTTTTGGACTTACTATTTATAGTAAGTCAGTTGGAGGCCAGTTACTATTTCTGGCAGTGCTGTTGAGGACCATGTTGATCAGCTGTTACAACAGTGGATACAAGAATCAACATCAAAAGAATAAATGACATTTAATTAATAATTAATAACAATATGTTATTAATTAATAAAATGGTTATATTATTATAATAATAATACTTTATTATTATAATGCTTTTAGAAGTTGACATATTGAAGAATGGTTAATTGGTGATGATTTTTGGAAACTTTGGCATTCGAGGAGTTATAAATTTGAGCTCATTTGTGAACTTGGGCATGCATTATATTTTATTAAAACTTGGTCTGGAGAATTATCTCGCATTGTCTGAGCCCTTGCTGATTAAAAAGGGTCAAATTAGTTACAGAAGACTGATTCTTCTTGGAACTAATCTCTGATTGATCGCTGCTGTTATGATCAATCGCATCTTCATCGTGCTGTTGTATACGATTGAAGAAACTCTGATTTCTGATTGCATTGGAGTTGAGACCTGCCTAAGAGGTCATTTTGCATCGCAGCTGTGAGGAGTAAAGACTGGGTTCAAAATTGCATGCTGAGCAATTACTTAGTGTTAACGCCTTTGGGGTGTTAAGGCTAGGTTTGAATATAGTCCCGAACCTACGCTGAAGAGTCCACGCGTGAGGTTTGGGCTGGAAAGATAAATCGCGGCAGGAGGAAAGGCTGCCGCAATTTAGTAGAACACCATCTAGTGCTGCGGGTACTAGTTCTTCCGCCACCAGTGCCACGAGCTATCATCAGAGTGTCACGCGGGTGGCTCTTACAGACCCATATCGGGTCCACACGTCAACAACAACCACTAAGGTTTGGGGACGTCAACAACAGCCACTAGTACATAGTCAACAACAACCGACATTATCGAATGCGGAATTAAAGCCAAGTTCATTCTCAGTTTATTTAATGAATAAATAAATTGCTGTTAAGAGTTGTATTGTTTCATTAGATTAAATCAGTTAATGCATTCTAAAAATCAGAACTACAGACTTGTTATCGAAATACTTTGAATTCTTCAATTTATGATTTGTATGGATTCCGAAAAAGACATGAAAATTGATTAAAATAAGCGCCCAACAATTTAAATATTATCTTAGAAGGAAAGGAATAGAGTTTTTTCAGTGGTTTCAATAGTCAGAGCCAGCAAGGCTCATTACAACCAATTTCTCTTCCTTCATACTGTTTGCCTGTAACCTGGAGGAAGAAAGTAATTTTGAATCTGAGATTGTTATTTGCTGTTGAACTGGGGCCTGCTGAAGAGGTTGATTCAAAGTTTGGAAAGGTGGATTAAGTCTAGAAACTTTATTGAAGAGTTCCTTGTCTTTGGAATTCATTTGGGAAGTGCTTGAGAGTGAATGCAGCTTGCTAGGCTTCAACATTTTCCCTGTGAGAAGCTGCGGCCTGTATGGTGGTTGATCAATATCGCAGGTGGCATTAGAAGTTGCATCCTGACTGGACGACACTCCTTCGGGCAGCAGCATTGATTGTTGAGCCGCACCCAGCCGTTGAAGTGTGCGGATGGAGTAAGGCCATGATGCGGCCAAAATTTAGTGTTGCCGCCAGCATTTGATGACTCGCGGCTAGCCAGCGTTGGAGGGTTTAAAGGTAGCATAATTGTTTAGCATTCTTTTTGCTTGGATTTCAACATCTCATGGAATAATAACATATGTTTTACCACTATGTAATGAATTGTAATTGCGACAAGGGATTTGAGAGTTATTTAATGTTATTTGCAATTCTGAATTACATGTAGAAAAATTATAAAACATTTGATTTCATAGGAAGCATAAGTTATCTTTTGTGCAAAGTGAATCTGGAAATTGAAATTCCAAGAAAGAGCTAGAAATTATTATCTTTGTGCAAAAATCCAATTGAATTATCAGCAGAGCTAGGTTGGGCTCATTATATATTTATTTTCTCTTCAATTTCTGATCCCTTTCTAGTTGTTGTGCGATGCTTGTACAGAACAAATCTCCCACAATTAGTAGTTCAACTGTTCAAGAGAGGAGATGCCAAGGCCACCTCCTAAGCTACTTAAAATTTCAAGGCATCTGTGACAAGAGAGCATGGATTTGAGAAGTTGACTCACTGAAATTTATCCTCATATTTAAAAAACCAGGTTAAAACTCAACTTTCCAGCCAAAATGGAAATGCTTAATTGAAAAACTCGCAGATATATCGCAAAAAATTGCGATATATCGCGAGTCAAAATAGCAAACGATATAATCGCTCAAAAACTCGGGCCCGATATTTTGAAAAACTCGCGGCGATTTTACTGTCAAAAAATCGTAGTATCGCGCGATATATCACACATGAACTCGGCTGCGCATTATAAAACGTAAGCCATTAAATAAAGAATGTGATTTGTAGGGTTTTTTTTCGTTTTTAGCCGACGCACGTTTAGGCCCCGTTTGTTTGGGGAATTGGAATTTGACTCAAAACCTGATTATCACAAAATCGGGTTTTGATATTCCGGTTTTGCATCTTCCTGTTTTGAAGATCACGGACCTGACGGCGAAATTAAACCGGGTTCATAATTTCCTAAACCCCGGATTTCATTTTGAATTCCACCTATTCACCCGGAAGATGGTGCCGCCCATTTTAAGGCTTAAACCGGGTTTTGAAGGCCTAAACCAGGTTTGCAACATAGAGTCCCAAACGGTGGATTTCGGGAAAAAGCGGAAGTCCCGCACCCAATTCCGGTCAAATTCCTGCAAACAAACGGGGCCTTAGGGATTTTCATTTTTTGTTCTATCTGGCTTCTGAAATTCTGAATCATCTACCATTTTGAATCATTTACCTTTCCTGTTCAACCCGTCCACCATATATTCTTGTTTTCCCACCCTGGACGTTGCGTGAAATACTATATACCTGTATTGATCTTCAAATCCCATTCAGTTAAATGTTAAATGTCGAATAACATCTAATATCGTTTCATTACTTCACGATAGGTATGAGGGATCTCAACGATTCAACGTTTTATTGTTTCAAATAAATTTTTTTCAAAGTGTAATGCTTGTGTTTTAATTTTTTAAATAGTTTTAGATTTTAATATTTTTTTTTTGATCGGTAACAGTTGGATTTTATTATTATTTCATCAACGCTTTTAACTGGAGCTTGGAACCAGTGAGAGCACAGATGGAGGCTCTCATCCCCGTGGTTATAGTACCGAGGCATGAACACCTATATCAGATTTTTTCCTTATATCTCCTTGATCAACCGCCACGATGGTATCACGACCTCCTTATATCTCCTTGCACGATGGCCATCTCTATCAACATCCTCCTTATCTCTCCACGTTGTTGAAACCTTATACCTCCCTCGGCGGTTGTCCCTTATGTCTCCCTTTGGTGTCGAAGTCTCCCTGCCGATGATGCATCCCTGCCAGCAATCAACTGTCGTGTGTACCAGTCGTCAACGCATGCAGTCTTGGTCATTGTGTGCGGTGGATGGGGCTCCTCGGTTAGCGCGCCTGATGCAACAGATATTTTCAACGCACCCAGCACAAGGCAGGGTTTCGAACACTAGACGTCCTCTCTCGGACACTCATGACTTGCTGTCAAGTTATGGGGTCATCCCCGTTTTAGATTTTAATATTGTTATTAATTATATTATATTATTTTAATTTGTTAGTATAATTATAATAATATATCTGGTTTAATTAATAATGTTTAATAAATATAAAAAATATTAAATATACATTGTAAAAAATGAATGGGTCAATATTTATTAGTTAATAATTTAACTTATAACTAATAAATGTAAAATGTTTGATATTATATAACTATTATTATACTTGTTATTATCATAGAGGTTCTCAATATAGTATAATTTGCATTATGTATTGTAATTGTTTTATGGTCAATGATAAATTCAAATATAATAACATGCCCATGGTCTACAAATGTAGTGTTTTTTGAAAATATTTGTAGAAATTATATATTTTCAAATGTTCGATAAAAATGCCGATTTATTGCCGATTTTCTCACCGGGTTTTTGGTGAGTCCGAGTTTTTCAAAAAATTTGGGCCAGCTGAGTTATTGCCGAGTCCGAGTTTTTCAACTATGCTTAAAACAATTCATGTCCCAAAAAGATGGAGCAAAGATTGGGACAACTCAAATAAACAATTTTGATCTGTAGAGTTGTAGGGCCCTATTAGGATCAAATACATTAAGAGCATGGGTTTACAAAAGCTTGAAGCCAACTGGCTCTGCTGACATTCTCATGATGTCAAACTGTTACTTTTATGGCAATTTTCATGTCGCTCTAAGAAAGATTCAGTGTTGAAAAGGAGGTTCGACATATTCATCAACGAAGGGTTTTCATGCATTGTGTAAGTTTAGGTTATAGTTACTACATCTGTTCTGAGTGTTTTGGGGTGGTAGCATGATCGAGGTCCACTGACTATAATCAGCAACCATTTCACCAGGTCAGGTTGCAAAAGGAAATGTCGGAAGTATTTTAATTTTTAACATAAAGATTGGAAAATATGACATTTTCCTATTATTTGTAAAAATATCACACATCAACTAATTCGATAGAAATGCATTAACACACCAACAACTTCTATTGGCTATTCCCGAACTCAAATTACAACTCATTTTTGAGTTTCTAATAGGAACTCCTTTGTTGAGACTAATCTCTTTAAGTCCTTTCGTTGGCAACAACTCAATTCTTTATATCCTTGGAGAATTTGTGACTGTCCTACCCCATCATGATTTGTTCATGTCATACCACCAGGACACACATCCGTATGTGACACTATTTCGTCTTGGTAGCTCTCATCTGTGACAAATTATTATACCTCTATGGCATCATTTACTTATAGCATAAACGAAATTTTTTATCTTTAGTTTCTACAAATCCACCTCTTTGTTGGGCCACCTTTGTGGAAGTCAACTTTTTATGCCATTTATTCTTCATCATGTCTTCAATGTTAGCCATTTGTGGGGGTTGCTTTGCTATTTTTACAGTTACTATCTTTTTCTAAAGCTTTCTGCAATTTCCTGACTGAAATCCAACAATGTTTTTCTTATACAACAAGAGCAATATCTTGGGCACAACTTAACACAGCAATACAATGTTTTAATCTTTTCTGATACTAGCTATTAAACCATATCATGGTGTACTCGGGTTGACTACATAACCATTAACCACTCAATAACATCAAAGTGGAGAGTAAAGCTTTGGAAATGTTAATCACAACTACAAAGAACGGAAAATATTTTTCATTAATTGTTAAAAACATAACATAACAAACTATTTTTTCTGAAATACGTAAGCACAGCACTCTTCTCAACTCTATCAAACTAAATGACAACACACTAAATACTCTTAGCTTGACTCACAGAAATCTTGGTGATCTCTATGGTAAGCTGTACTCACTCATCTTTCCTCATCTTTCCAGAATTACTCTATTTCTAACCTTCCTTTCTTTCTTCCCCACAAAAGAACAGGTGGATCTTTCTTGAGATAATCTGGCAGCACCATTGTAGAGTGCATCACTAGATTTGAGCTCACTTTTAGTCAGCGGATTTCGAATTTGTAGGGATGGGTGTAGATCTAGATTCAGTGGAACCCCTACCTAATGACATACATATGGGGATGTGAGGAGTTGAGTGGGAATAACCTTTTTGGGCTAGGAGCATTCCCAAAATGTCTGTCTAGCAAGGGCTTGTCCTTGTTTTGCTTCATTTTAGGAATCTGACAATTCACAGGCTCAACTGATAGATGTTGAAACATCAAATGATGCATTGGTTTCAACACTTGCAAAAGCCGCCCAAGATATAGGAACTATCAAGGCAATCTAGAAATTCTTCTCAGTGAAAGCCACAAACTAACAAGGAGTAATAGGTAAGTTTTAAGACCTCAATATCTTTGCTGTTGTTGGCTCTTTGGAGACTCAAGGAAAGTTTTTAGAAGATCTCGGAGATACGCCAAATCAAACTTCTCCTTGCACTTCTCCTTGCACTTCTCTCAAAGAGATTGCAGAAGATGTGGACTGGGGACAGATCCCAATCTCCAAAGCAATCAGGCAAGCAATGGGCAACTACGCATTTAGGAAAAGGTCAAATATATCAACATGCTTGAATCTCCTTCCTCAATAGAACAATTCAAACCTGATAATAAAAGAAATTTAACAATTGGACCCAATGATGGTTGACAGTAAATGGGAAACATTAGCTAATGATTTTATTTTCTACAAGTTATCCCAGTTAACTGAAATCAATACTTTTCTTTCCTAGAATGATCTATGGAGAGTTAGCTAATGTGAGGGGTCTAGGAAATACATCTCTCATATCTTGGCATAGTATCACCACACCACTGATGGCAGGTGGATCGAATGACAAAAATCTTTAGTTCATCAAAGCATTGGCAATGAAATTGGTTTGATACCTCCACACTGAGCCAGATCAGGCTTGGAGTCAAATAATCAAAAGAAAATAATTAACAATGAGAGAAGACCAGAATATTTTATGCTCTTATTGCTCGATATATGGCTCCCTCTGGGGCTACACACTGTATAATGGACAGAAATGCTTGCTGAAAACCAGTGAAGATACTTGTTGCTGAAGACTCGTCCTAGTCCTATCCTAAGATGTTACAGACTGATGCATCTCTCTCTAATGTGGACCTTTAATGTTAGATAGGAGAATAGCGATAGAGGGTGTCCAGTAGTCAGTAGTTCAAAGGGAGAAGATTTGTTGGAATGTAATGGAATAAGAAAATCATTAGTACCTTTCTCAATTTTTTTTCAAGACTCTCCTTGCCCTTATTCAGAGGAGTTTCTTCTCCTTTGGTCCTAGAGATGGAATCCTGTTCTTGATCAAGATGGTTAGTTATATGATTTCTTGCTGGATAAACTGCCACTGCTTGCTAGCCATGTAAGATTGATCCATCAAATGGAAAAATATCAAGGATGGATTTTTCTTTTTGAAAAAGCTACTCTTTTTTGGGGAATCAAGGATGGATAATTGAGCCTCAACCAACATTTCAAATAATAGTTGGAATGAACTTCCAAAATTAAACTCGGTCGATTCATTAATAAGGTTAAGAGAAGCACTAGGAAGTTAGGGACTGCATAAAGTGACGACTTTAATAAAAATAAATCAACATTTGACATGCAAGTGAACTGGGACACCATATGTGATGTATGTCAGTAAGCAATGATTAGACACGTATGATGGACCTAAAAACTTCACTTGTCACACATTAGAATAGAATATAGAAAATAACTATTATATATATTTGTTAGTTTGTCACTTCTAGCAAATTTTATATGTTATGATATTTTTCTTTTGTGCAGGTGACCTAGTTTGTGCAGGTTTAGCTAATCGTGGTTGGAGTCCACCATCAGTACAAAGGGTAAAGCACCTTTGAGACACTCATTTGGGTTTAAGAAAAGAATATGTTTAATGTTACACCTATATACAGGTTTTAGATTGTTTATGAGATTTTAGCAATTGGAATATATATTTCTTAACTAAGCATAAAGAATATACATGGCATGGGAATTAATGATGACTCTGTGAACTACATTTATTTTTCAAAATTAGACCTTTGATCTTTACATACCCACAAAATAATAGACAGAATTTGGAGACACTTTAACAATTTCATCTCTTAACCAAATATAAAATTATTAAACCCAGGTTTTTAAGATGTCAATCTTTCCATAACTCATTTTGTTCCTACCTAGTGATGGAGGCAACCTTGAACAATTGAATCCACCTTCATGTCCATGAGGCCGTTCTTAGTGTTTAAATTGTTGGCTCAAATTTTGGTTTGAATAGCTTATAGCTCAGCCAGTGCCAACTTCATTATTATGCCTGTCTTTATCTTTAATGTATAAAAAATCTATTTAAATTTGTCACTTTTTGGTCGTTTTAATTCATTAGCTATACGATATGATTGGTCTCAAAGGAAAGCCTAGATTGATGAGTCATAATCAAAGGAAGAGGAGACACCACAACTATTTAAATGGTCTATTATTCACACTTCTATTTAGAGAATGAGTTGATGAAGCCTTTATGACTCTGGGAACTTTTTTGGTTGACTCTTAGATTCCCCTATTGTGGTTTAAGGGGCTCTTTCTCTATAATGAGCATAGGTCAACATGATTTGCTTCAAATTTATCTTTGGGCTCTTATGATGCAGCTCAATGAATTTTCAATTTGTTTTGACATTTGGGTTAAGAGGGAAATGAGTCATTTCATGCTCATGTCTTTTGAGTGTTCGCTTTGACTTTTGGAACTCCTTTAAACGTGGCAGCCTCTGCTTTGTCTTATTAAAGTTATTCATTGCCAAAATCTGTACCTCTATTTTCCCTTAACCTTAAAACGTTTGGACCCTTTTTAACCAAAGTTTTGATATATGAGTTTGAAACATAATATGTCAATGAGAGGGTCTAGACCTGTTATTTTGGACTTAATAGTTCTGAAAATGGGGCAGTGAGACATCTTTTATGGTTAATGTTAGGTTCTTACTAGAAATAGAAGAATCTACTTGGTTCATCTGGTGTAACAAAGACATTCTTAGTTGTCATGATGGTTTTGCATCAAATAAGGCGTATACATGCCTTTTTGGTTTTAACTTTGGTTCCATTTTGATCCTTTAGTTCTGAACCTGGTTGCTAAAGTTTGAATTGTATCTGTTCCTAATTACTAATTCTAATTTCTATTCTATGCAGACATTGGCAACACTGATTCCAAGAGAATCTCTACTGTGGAAATTTAGAATGCTTCGTTCTGCTGAGCTTTATGCAAATGCTCGTTTGCATGCAATCAAAGCTCATGTTTTATTGGTTACAAGGTAAAATCTAATGCTCTATCAGTAGTATGATTTTTGCATCAAAACTAGGATATTATATGTTTATTTGACATGATAAAAAATGTTTTGATTGGGAAGTATATTTTGTCAACCCATGAAGAGTAGAGTACACATGCATAATGTTGGGAATATTACATCACTCCAATATATTTAAGTTTATTAGTGTGTCTTTGGGATATGTATAGTAGCTATTTGTTAGTTTGTTTTAAATTTTGTTAGTACGTGTAAGCATTTGTTATGATTTGTTAGGGATCATTAATCACTAGCCTAGGAGTGGTTATAGGAACTCTGCTATAAACTAGGAGATGCAACTACTAAAAATGGTAATGTATATGATTGAACAATATGAGGAATAGAAGTAATATTGTTTCTGTGTAAGTTTTTTGAATGTCTATAATTCTGCCCAAAATCTCTGATATGGTATGAGAGTGGGATTTTTATCTATCAATACGCTCATGAATTAGGCATGGAAGAGAGATTGTTGTGGTCTATGATATTCGGCCTCACTCTGTTCTGTGTTCCCTCTATCCTCACAAATGCTGCACCTTCAACAATTAAGGCAACGCCCCTGATGTTGGAGGGCCCACCATTGTGATTTAACTGCTGGAGAAACGTCATTTGGGCTTTCACAAGCTCCACCTCTTCACAGAGCCTCTCCATGCAGCTCTGAAGCTTGATTGTGATTCTAAGCAGCTATGCATGGGGCTTCCGTTGGTGGTGATTGCACAAGCACTAGAGGAGGACCATATATTGCTTTGGTGGAGATCCATACAATTAGCTTTGCAGAACTAGTTGAAGGTCATTTGTGAGTGCTTCCGGCTGTTAAAATACGGCAAGATGCAATGGTTGCCTTGTTTTATTCATCCGGCACGACGGGTGTGAGCAAGGGAGTGATAATCATTCACAAAAATCTCATCTCAACGATCATTGTGCTCATTCATTTTGGTTTGGCTGAGGCGGATACAAATGTGTGGGATTTAGTATCTACCTATTCTCCATGTTCATGGCCTTTTTCTTTGCCTTGGGACTTACTGTGACAAGGGCCACACACATCGTAATGCCCAAGTCTTGGTTTGAAGAAATGCTGAAAGCTATCCAAAAGTGTTGCACCCTTTGATAGAGAAGCAATTTAGGCATTAGCTACTAGACTTTCCCAAGTTGAATTAGTCTAGGGATACGATATGATAGAAAGCACTGGAGTGAGAGCTATTACTACGCGGGAAAGCTTTCAAATGATGAAGCATGAAAAATTATGTTGACATATAGGGTGAATTCCAAGTTTGATAATAGATTCTAGTTATATTAAAAATTAAAGTTTCAATAGTTTACTATTTTTTATTGCCTAATTATAGTGAGTTCATTAAGTCTATTTATTATTTACAAGTTGTATTATTTTGTTTAGAATAGAGTCTAATGATGTGTCAAAACATTAAGTGTCAAAATACAAATATTGTTTTAATTGTAGTTGGATGCACTGTTGCTTGTATGTGACATCCATTTTATGGGGGGCATTTTAAAAATGAGCCTTAAAAAACAATTAATAAGTGAAATAGAAAACCAACTGGAGGATGGAAGCACTAGAAGGTCGATGAGACATTACTCTTACATCGATTTGTGTTCTAGATTCAACTTCTTGGCTTCATTCCAATCATTAGAATTGCAAGGAGTTGCCTCCAAAGTTACAGTTCATTGCCACACTCAGACTTGAAGTTGTCAATGGTGGGGAACATCCAAGTTCTGTTGCTACCGAAGTCACAAAAATTGACTTGAACAAACTCCAATGTTTGGAGTCATAAGATCCCGATGATTCATGTGTACATAACCCTCTGTAATGTCCCTTTTGGGCTAACTTTGGAAATTGGGACAATCACCTTGTATTCTCTCCTCACTAAGAATTACAATATCTGATACCACTTGACTTGTGTAATTAATAATAATTAATATTTCCAAGATAAGATAAGATAAATTTTTTAATGTCCAACAAAAGACCACAAAGGGTCAAAGGGACTGTTGAACAAAGGACAAAAGGCCAGTCCACAACAGGGATGCGAAACAACACCCTAGGGAAAGCAACAACAACAAAGAAAAGAGAGAGGGGAGGGAGGGGTCCAAAACAAGATCCCCGCATCAGAGAAGAACCCCAAAATAGAAGGGTAATCCGCGGGGCCAGAAGGGCACTCAAAGCGTCTCTGGGTTTTTCTGGAAGAGGAAGAAGAGGAGGAAAGACGCTTCTGAAGATAGCTCCTCCGGGGTCTCACAGATCTAGAATGACTGAAAGGATGGTGACCAAGCTGACGCTTAGAACCATGTGCTGGCTGAAATCCAGAGAAGGAGGTGATATGTTGACAAGACTGCGAACCAGCCGAGTGCTGAAGTTGGAGTGAATGGTCTTGAAGTCTAGTGGCCTCCTAGAGATAGAGGGCCAAGCATCTTTGATCCGTGAACTTGAAAAAAGTGGAGAGAGACTGGACCCCTCTAAATTAGCAATAGAACCTCCCCGTTGATCTCATAGTAGATAGGGCACCAAAAAATGAAGTGTTCCTCTGTCTTAGCCTCCCCAATACTGCATAAACGGAAAATCCTCTTCTCCCTGTCGAGTTGATGATCAGCCTCAATACGAAGCCGATGGGAGCCCACCCTAAAGGAGCCGAGGGGGATCTGGAGGGAATGTGACCAGTGGTGAGATAAGTAAGACGGGCAGATAATGAGTCTGTGCTGCAGCTCCAAAAAATGCTTATTATAAAACACCTTCTTAGGGTGAAGACCCTCGTGGGGATTCACCCAAGTAGTGAGGACGAATTGTCTGTAAATGTCGCTTCTGATATACTTTTTCAACTCCTGTCTGGATGGGAGGAGGTGGTGGGGGGCATCAAGAGAATATTGAAAGGGGGGGAGACGATCAAACTCAATCCCAATAGACCCAAGAGAGGCCGAAGCACCAACAAACCAACCACGGGCCCAACCAAAAGAACAATATATATTATATATGTTGAACAAGTCGAATTACTGAGAGGGGGGGGTGAATTAGTTATTCATAAACAACTTCAAAAACTTAAATTGAATTAGTAAACACATAAACCATGTAATTAGATGTGCATCAATAAATTCACTAACTCCCACTTTACCGATAAGAAAATTAAACCAAACATAATCTTAAGAACACACAACACCAACACACTGAACACCAAATTTTATGAGGAAACCCAAACTGGGAAAAACCACGGAGAAACTAATTCTCATGAAAAGAACACCGATTAAGGTGATTTTTACAAGGGCTCACTGCCGGTTTGCTCACTGCGAGTTGGCTCACTGTCGGTTGGCTCACTAACGGTCGAGCTAACTACCCTAAAATATGAAATATGGCTAATTGCTAGTACAAAAGATGTTTATTGAATAAAGTGTGAACTGATAGAATTGCAACATCTGACTATGCATGAAACCGTTCCAATTGATAGCATAGATCACCGACAACAAAGATTTGATACAGATCCTTTGCCATCATACACCAAACTTCTGCAAGATAGTATAAGGCCTTCTTTTGTTTAACTCAACTTCTTTCACACCACTACCTGATATACCGAGATAGACTTGCACTATATCACCTTCGGTTCTCTGTCTCCAGTTTGCACATATACTTGCATCTATCTTCTCTTGACACACACTCACTGTCACACCAGATACAAAAAGGGTTTTCTTTATTTATACAAGTATTTGATCATACATATGTCGACCACAATACAAAAAGATATTACAATTATATTCAACACATTATCACCGACCCTAAATCTAGGTCATACATAAGAACACGTTACCACAGGACCCAAATATAGGCCACCCTTAAGATGTACACACTTCATATTACATTCACCGAAAAGATAAGTAAATTTTGGAACCATCGGAGCGGATCAACCAGGACCATGTCTTTTGAACCAACCGATAGAGAAGAATTGACAAAACCTGTCCAGAATAAGATATGATCATATTACCAAAAAACTCCTGATGAACTGCAAGAAAGTCCAGATATCAGAAACACCTAGAACAACACTGTAAGCACAACAGTCAACAAATACCGACAGACAACACCATGCAACTCCAAACACCAAAAGTATACAAGTATATCGAAAGATGAAATTCATAAGTAGAACTATGTACACTTGTCACTGAGCACCAAAAACGTACGTACTGAACTTGTTCTGCATATAACCAAAACCATGTCCAACCGATACCAGTAACAACCAATCGATACCGCTAGGTAGTCAGTATGAAGGTTTTGACATCAATGACAACAATGCCTGCAACAACTCAATATGTCTAACAATCTTCCCCTTTGGCATTGATGACAAAACAACAAAAACATAGAACATCCAAAAGCTCCAAAACCAAAAACTCCCCTTGAGTAAATACTTCATTAATGTTTTTGACCTCTTTCTCTCCCCCTTTTTGCCACAATGACAAAGGGCCAAAAACTACTGCATAGAAACTTCAAAGAAATATAGTAGACTTAATGGTAAAAACTTTCTTATACCTTTCCTTCAAGATCGGAGGCTCCTTCCACTTAGCAACAACAACGTCCATCCGGGCACACATACTATCATGTTCCACCAGTAGATCAAAAGATGAAATTCAGTCCGAAGACTGAAACCGCCAATCATAATCCTATGCTTCAGAAAGAATACCAGAAACATGCGCTAATCGAACCTGTTGGCTAAATATTTTGCAAGTCACTAAGACTACAACTTGCAAAATGTGTACTTTAGGCAGCAGTATGTGAGATTTCTCTCTCCTCTCAGCAATAGGGGAGGCTCCCTTCTTACCGCAGGTGGCTTCAAGTGGAACTGAACTGTAGCACATACAGTTCGCCTTGCAACAGTAATGCCGGTGACTCGATGATTGACGTATGAACAATCAAACGAGGCAGCGGTTGATTTATCTAAAGACGAGGTGACACAATGAGCTCAAAGTCTCCTGTCCTCACCTCGAATCAGTAATCTAAACTATTTATCCAATACTGAAGCTCAAAGTCTTC
>MU228444.1:2152892-2193873 GCA_018584345.1 Thuja plicata
GAATAGAGTAAATGGTTAATTGCATGGTGTTGTTAGCAAGTGTTTGATAGGGATCATTAAACTAGGTCACTAGCATCCTAGCGGCTGGTTGGGAAGCCTTGTGTGATAATCTAGTCTCATTTCCTTCAAATCTTTGCACCCATGGGAGTAGCACCGCTGGTAAGCTTCCATTTGGTTCGATCCCCGTCCACTTGATAACTTCTTCATCCTTAGGAGTAATAGTTGAAGCAGTGAGTAGATTAGTAGTGAGAGGAATAGATTGGAGTGATATAAATTCAAGAGGAATAGATTGGAGTGATATAAATTCAAGAGGAGAAACAAAGGGAATATACATTGAAAAGATAGAATCCATCATCATCATAGTCAGAAGTCAGTATCCTTGAAGAAACAACGTAAGCCCGCCGACGTGATTACCAGCAAATCACATCATTATAACTGAGTTAGGATCCACAGGAAAGGAACCTTGGAGTGTTTCCTCACATCCTTTGTGAGTATATGCTTTTCAAGAGAGGATTGAGTGCTTGATATCCTGTATTAAGTGTTTGAGTCCTATATGTTATGTAGTGGTACAAAACTAACATCAACACATACAATGGTTTCAAGCATTCAGTTGTTTGGTCACACAACTCACCTGCAGTGATCATGCATTTTTATGCCTAAAGGTGCTAAATGAAACAATATCACAGGAATATATATCAATCATGAATTTGCACACAATATAGCAGCATTGAGAAGGTAAAATGATTGAATTTCATTGATAAAAGATGCCACAACAGCCATACATGTCTGAAGATGACATCCTATTGCTTTGAAAATATGTTAGCAATTGCCATTTTCAGTAAAAAATAACCGATTTTGAGTTACAGGCCAGTATTTTTCTTGAAAAGAGTCTAGAGCAGCTACAATATTACAGAAAAAAGTGTCAGAACTGACTCCCTAACTGCTGCTAGGCGTTGATATTATAAGGAGGCTGGCTGAGGATTGTAAGGTATCATAGAATGTATTTTGATTTGTTCTTCTATTGCCCAAAGCTGAAGATTGAACGTGGTTCACAGTTTAGGTGGAGATCTAGTCCCACCCTAGTTTGCAGTTGGAAATACCATTATGATATTTCACATTGTGCCCCAAATTTGTGAAATCTTTTTGGAGGCAAATTCGATAATTGATTCAATAAATATTATTGCAGAATATTTGTTTATCTATGCAAGTCAATATTGACATAGTGGTCTGAATGCGATAATATTATTTAGAAATAAAGATTTTGTTCAAAAAGATTGAAGGAGAGTCTGTTCATATTTTATGAGTATTCTTATTGAGCGAATTAAGAACTTTATATTATCGCCTGTGGGCCGCGTGGAATGAAAGACATATTGGGATTTTCTGTCAAAGATAATAATATCAGATATGATTAATTTAATGTATCGTGGGACCTGTTACTCATAACATTGGCGAGACTTCTGGATCAAGAGCTAAATTAAATGATTCCATGATATATACTATCGAGCAATGCATATTTCTAAGTTAGTGTAATGACCCCCAACTCTTGTACGACAACCAAACTGCTACTATCACCTCTCAGTTTGTCCGCTTTGTTGGCAAGTACGCGACTATATGGACAAGTCCATATGACGCTGATGGCGAAAACTCCCACTTTTGGAGTCCGTACGGTGAGAACCAATCGTACGACAAGGATGAGGCTCACAGAGTGATACCGTACGGTGGATTGGTCAGAGGATGTCGTACAATGGATAAGAAGTATGTTGTACGATGAATAGAGTGCCTGGCGTACGATGAATGAAGGCTTGCCATACGGTGAACAAGAAAGTCTGTTGTATGATGGACTGTCGTACGGTATGCTAATGACCGTACGGTTACTTCCCTTCACTGCAGTGTATAGAGCAAAGGTCGTACAACCACGAGTTACCTCCTTCGGTGATGTATACAGATGTTGATTACCAGATTCGTGCGTAAGTGTGAAATAGAACACAAACAATAATGTGATGCACAGAGATATACGTCCGGAACTTGCATATGCAGAGGAAAATTATATTAATAATGATAGCACTTTAGATTACAAAATCTCGAACTGAGAGTAGAGAAGAATAGGGTGAGGAGTTACTCCCACCGAAACTGTGGATACCAAATAGGGAGGGTCTTTCACCTCCGAAATGACAAACAACAGAATTCCCATTTGAATTCGCAATTCACAAGTAAAATCCAAATCACATACCTACAACTACAACAAACTCGGCCTTATACATGGCTTCGGGGAAACGTCCCAAAGGATTACAAATGATGCCGACATGGTCAACACGCTAAACAAATAAAAACAAAAGGGCCCGAGAGATAATAAAATGAATGTCGGGGCCAAACCTACAAATATTATTAAATTAATTTATTTAATAATATCGGGGACATCACAGTCCTCCCCACCCAAAAATTGCTTGTCCTCAAGCAATTGCAGGCTTGGATGCTCCAGAATATGTTCGCCTTCCTAGGTGGCATCCTCAATCGGAAGATCCTTCCATTGCACAAGAAATTCCTTGATGGTGCGACCTCAGCCTCTTCTCCGAGACGTCGATGATGTCGACTGGCTCCAGGATTAGTTTCCCTTCGTAAATGGGAGGCAATTCCTTTGACACTGTGACATATTGTCCGACAACCTTCTTCAGACACGACCTATGAAAAACATTGTGAATTTGACTCCCATCTGGAAGTTCCAGCTTGTAGGCAACTTCACCTACCCTCCGAACCACTCTGTAGGGTTCGTAGAAGTGCGGCCTCAACTTCTCCTTACCACAAGCCTCTAGGGATGATTGCCTGTACGGTTGAAGCAACAGGTATACTAGATCGCCAACCTCAAAACTTCGCTCAATCCGGTGTCGGTCAACATACATCTTCTGCTGGTTCTGAGACCTCTATAGGTTATCCTTGAGAGATCTTAGGATATCTAAACTCTCCTGTAGCCAGTCTTTGGTCTCAGTGCATGACTGTCACCCAGCGCCAGATCCACGAATGACGAAGGTTCATAACCATACAATGCTTTGAAGGGAGCCATACCTATCGACATGTGATAGGTGGTGTTGTAGCAATGCTCCCCCAAATGTAACCAACAGACCCATGCCTTCTGCTGTGCTGAAACATAGTTCCTGAGATAACCCTCCAGCCATTTGTTAACAATCTCCATCTGTCATCCATCTGTGGGTGGTAACTCGTGCTTGGCAACAACTCTGCCCCTGCCAACTGAAATAACTCCATGCAGAAAGTGCTGAGAAAGAGGCTATCCCTGTCGCTTACTATGTTCCATGAAAGGCCGTGCAAGAAAAATACCTCACGGAAGAACAACTCGGGTACTTGAGCTGCTTGGCATCTAGTGGAGATGGCAAAGAAATGGGCATATTTGGTCACTCGATCAATCACGACGAAGATGCAATCTTTTCCTTGCACTTTGGGAAGCCCGAAAATGAAATCCATGGAGATGCTATCCCACTTCTGGTCAGGAATTGGCAATGGTTGAAGTAGTTCCACAGGTAAGGTGTGCTCAAATTTGTTCTGGTTACAGGTGGAGCATTCTTGCACATAGTGCAGAATGTCATTCTTAAGGCCCTTCCAAGAAAACTTTTCCCGGATTTGTCTATAGGTCTTCAGGTATCCTGGGTGTCCAACCAAGGGTGAGTCATGCATTTCTTTTAGAATCCTTTCCTTCATCTTGGACGCGGGTACTAAATAGATTCTACCCTTGTAGTAAATGACGTCGTCAACCACCTTGTATCTGTCATCCCGCACTTGACCGTCCATCAGCTGACACGTGAAAGTATTCTTGGAGAACTCAACCAACAAATATGCTTTCCAATCTGTTGAAATTTGGGATAGAGAGCATATGGTAGGCCTTCTCGATAGGGCGTCAACCATCACATTATTTTTGCCTTTCACATATTCAATACTAAAATCAAATGCTTGTATTTTGCTTACCCACTTTTGTTGCCTTTCGTTCAAATCTCTCTGCTCCAGGAAATATCTCAGGCTGTTGTGGTCTGTACGTATGAAAAATTTAGCTCCAACCAAGCACTGCCGAAACTTCGTCAATGCGTGCATGATGACGAGCATCTCCTTGTTGTAGATGGAGTACAGTCGCTCTGCTCTCGAGAGCTTTCGACTCTCGAATGCAATAGGGTGACGGTCCTGTATCAACATCGTCCCAATGCCTTCACCAGATGTGTCACACTCCAGGATAAAGGGCCGAGTGAAGTTTGGTAGTGCCAGAATAAGACAGGAACTCACGACTTCCTTCAACTTGTCAAAGTTTTGTTGTGTCTGCTCATTCCATTGGAAAGATCCCTTCTTCGTTAGATCCGTCAGTGGTGCACTGAGCTGTGAGAATCCCTTCAAAAACCTTCTGTAATAATTGCACAACCCAAAGAATCCACGTAGATCCAAGAGAGTCTAGGGAGGCGGCCAATCCAAAATGGCTTGAATCTTCTCCTAGTGTACCTGAACCCCTCAGGCACTGGTGGTGTGCCCCAGATACAATATCTCCATCATTCCAAATTCACATTAGGACCTTTTGGCAAACAGTGATTGTGACTCCATGATTTCCAACACTTCGTCCAAATGCCTCAGATGCTCCTCCCACGTCTTGCTGAAAATGAGTATGTCATCGAAGAACACTAATAGGAACTTGCATAGTTGCTTGTTGAAGATGTGGTTCATGCACGACTAGAAAGTAGTCGGAGCATTGGTCAACCCAAACAACATGACCGAAAACTCAGTGTCCGTAATGGCAACAAAAAGTTGTCTTCTCCACATCTTGCTCCCTAATGCGTATCTGATGGTAACCGGAGCGGAGATCTATTTTGGAGAAATAGACTGCGCCGTGTAACTCATCCAACAACTCGTTGATCCTGGGGATGGGGTACCTATTTTTGATGGTCTTCTTGTTCAACGCACGATAGTCCACACACATTCAGAGGGATCTATCCTTCTTCTTTAGTAGCACTACCAACAACGCGAAGGGGCTCGAGCTGGGCCGGATCCATCCTTCGTCAAGGAGTCCCTAGATCATCTTCTCTATCTCAACCTTAAACTTTTTAGGATGGCGGTAGGGTGAGGTGATGATAGGCTTGGCTCCTTCGTCCAACTCGATGGTGTGCTCAAAGCCTCTATGTGGAGGGATACCATGTGGAATGTTGGCGAAAACCAAACTATGTTTGTCCAACATCATCTGAAGCTCATCATAATGATAGTATGCTTGTTGACTCCTCAAGGGTTTTGTTGATACCAAGCAGTGTGCCACCCATATTACATCATCATGTCTGAAAATTGCCTCGATCCGTCGTGCCGAGATTTCCTTTGGGCCGCCATTCGACATTCCCCTCAGAACTACCTTTTTGTCATCCACTTCGAACGAGAACTCCGTCCTTTTCAAACTCTATATGTACTCGTCAAGAGTCTCCATCCACTGAATGCCCAGTATGACCTTCGTGTCATCCAGATCTACTACAAAGAAGTCATCTGTTACCGTGTGGTTCCCCATGGTAATGCTCAATTGCGGGACTAGATGGGTACATGACAAGAGGTTTCCTCCTGCCACCTTGACTTCGAACCCATGGCGTGCCTCCGTACACAAACCCCTTCGGTTCACAAGTGACGAGTTGATGAAGTTGAGTGTGGCCCCACTATCGAGCATAACCACAACCTGCTGCACTTGGAGTGTACCCTGTACCCAGAATACAATGCACCTTGGAGTACCAGCAAGTGCTGCGATGGAACCTCCTCTCCATACCAGTGTGGCAATCCTCTCCACGCAGTTTATGTCAACCTCCATAGAAGCTTGGTCTCCATCTCCTTCGGTTTTAGGTTCCTCATGCTCCTCGCTATCGGACATCACCTCAATGTAGTGGGATTTTCCTTTGCCCAAGCATCGATGCCCTGGTCCCCATGAGTCCTTACAGTTAAAACAAAGTTTTCTTCTCTTGAACTCCTGTCTGGTGGCCTCATCCAATGATGGCTTCTTTGGTGGGAGTTTTTTGTCTCTCCTTCGGAGCATGGGGCGTGAATAACTCCTGGAGGAAGAAGAAGATGCCGCCATGTCACATGCCTTCTTAATTGCTTCTGTGAGTGTGATGGGGTTGAATCCTTTCACACAACCTTTCAGACGTTCCATTAGCCCATCTATGAACAACACAACCAATCGTCTCTCTGAGATATCTGTCATTAGCACAGATAGTCTTTGGAAATCTGCAATGTAATAGTCAACTGATCTGGATTGCTTCAGCTGTGCCAACTCCTTAAAATTAAGTTTTGGATCTTTCCCGTTGAAGCGGTCTATCAGTCTCTCTGTGAATTCAACATAGGTGGTTATTTGATCGTGGCCGAGGGTAACCATTCCATGATGCCACCATTCGTGAGCAATTCCCTCTAGGTGAAGCACCACAAATTTGATTGCTTCATCCTTTGGCATCGGATTAAGCTGGAAATATGTGTCTGCATTCTGTACCCATGCCCATGCGGATGTTGATCCCGATCCATCAAAGGATGACAGGTACACCTTGGCTATTTTCCGTTTCAGGTCATCGTTATAATAACCACAACTGTTGCCGCCTCAATATCTCATTCGTAGATCCACATAATCTCTGAAGGATGTCTCCTTCGAGATTCGCGTTCCTCCAGTCATGCATTAGTTGCTCCTGCATTTCTTGGAAGGTGGTCTCTCGCTCTCTTCAAGGTGCTTCGGTTCTTGGTGGGAATGTCGGCATCGATGGTCGAGAGCATGAATGAGGGTTTGTTCTCCTTGTGACGGAATTATCGCTGTGCCCATTTTGTTCTCCGTTCATCTTCCCTTCCGCCAACCTCTGCAACGTCTCCATGAGCCGTTGTCATTCTTGCCCTTTGATCATGGTTTCATTGAGCTGCGCCTGGCTTCTGGTTAGCTCCCTTAATAGTGCCATGACTTCCGCGGCGGGATGCTATGGTTTCCCCATTCTGTCGGCGAAACAGTATCTCCTCCTGGTGTAAACTTTGAGCGCGTTATGCATCCACGACCCGACAAGTTGGCATAATCACTGGCTTTGATACCACTGTGATGACCCCCAACTCATGTACGACAGTCAAACTACTACTATCACCTCTCAGTTTGTTCCCTTTGTTTGCAAGTACATGATTGTATTGACAAGTCCGTACGACGTTGATGGCGAAACTCCCCCTTTTGGAGTCTGTATGGTGAGCAACCAGTCATACGACAAGGATGAGGCTCACGGAGTGATACCGTACGGTGGATTGGTCAGAGGATGTCGTGCGATGGATTAGAAGTCTGTCGTATGATGAATAGAGTGCCTAGCGTACGGTGAATGAAGGTCTGCCGTATGGTGAACAAGAAAGTCTGTCATACGATGGACTACTGTACAGTATGCTAATGACCATATGGTCATTTCCCTTCACTGCATTGTACGGACCAAAGGTCATACGGCCACGAGTTGCCCTCCTTCGGTGATGTATACAGATGTTGATTACAAGATTCGTGTGTGAGTGTGAAATAGAACACAAACAATAATGTGATGCACAAAGACACAAATCTGGAACTCGCATATGCAGAAGAAAATTATATTAATAATGATAGCACTTCAGATTACAAAATCTCGAATTGAGAGCAAAGTAGAATAGGGTGAGGAGTTACTCCCATCGAAACTGCGGATACCAAATAGGGAGGATCTTTCACCTCCGAAATGACAAACAACAGAATTCCCACTGGAATTCACAATTCACAAGTAAAATCCAAATCACATACCTACAACTACAACAAACTTGGCCTTATATATGGCTTCGGGGAAATGTCTCGAAGGATTACAAATGATGCCAACTCAACCAACACGCTAAAGAAATAAAAATAAAAGGGCCCGAGAGATAATAAAATTATTGTCGGGGCCAAACCCACAAATATTATTAAATTAATTTATTTAATAATATCGGGGACATCACAGTTAGAGGAACTTATTTTCATATCGTCGACATCCTTTTTTGCTATTCATTGCACTAATGTTTGGAGGATTAATATATCTGCTAAGATATAATATTACTTAAATATTTATCGTCGAACATCAAAATATATCACATTAAGGTTCGCGTGCCTATCCTGGCTGTGACGCGAATAAGCAGGTGGCGAAGTTGGGTGCGAACTGTGGAATAGAGATATCAAATGAAAAGACTGGATGCGATTTTGAGTTTTGTACAAATCGTGACTGCTATATTGACACTTAATTTCATCGAAGGTGCTAAGATTACTATCGGTCGCTAGTCTAAGGTTTGGCATTAATTTATGCAAAGAATATCCACCCTGGCTTTGGGTCTCGGAGCAATCATTTGTCACAACAAGGAGTCATTCGATTGCAGTGATATCTCCCTTGATGGTATCTCTACGGTCTCTTGATATGCTAGTGTCCTTTGACAGTCATTGATATTATTGTGTAATGTCCCCTTTTTGGGATGATATGGTTTATGATTGGATTAGCTTATTGTTGGCCCTCGTAGGCTAAGACTGATGGTTAGAGGGTCCTAGTTGGTAGTGTCGAAGGCTTATTCCCATTCTTGAGGTCAAAAGTGTTCGGGATTGCTCTTCATTTGGTTCAGTTTGGCACACTTACTATTTATTGTAAGTGACTATTTCAGGAAAGTCAGGATTACTAATTATAGCAGGGCACCTGAACGGGCTATGTTTGCAGTGTCGATCCCTGGCGCCATTGGGTTGATCAGATATTCAAGGGCTTTTTTTATTTATAGTAAGTCATATTTTTTAGAGTTCATTTTTGGAGGGGCACTTGGATACATGGTATATGCAGTGGTCGTCCTGTTTGTCAGTTGACTTAGTGGAATAATGATATTGGTGTGAGTTATATTATTTAATTATTAATAAATGTGAATTTATTAATAATTAATCAGTAAAGGTGAATTACAAAGTTATAAAGTCACTTCATGCACAATGGGGACATGATCCTCAATTTAAGTGACTTAAAAGTGCTTTAATTGAATATGATTTATGGGGCCAAATATTTAAAGCAATTTATAAAGTCAATGTGAGAACATAATATATATCATTTAAATGATATTGAAAAGCATTTATTGTGACCTTGACTTTGGGCGCCCATATTGGAGAATTATTATAAATTATTATGCAACCCTAAAATGGGTTTGAAATGGAATTAAAAAGCACAAAGGGATCGACCTAATTGGGAGAAGTATAAAAAGCACATCAAAAGCAAATCAACCTCATAGTATTGTTAATCATTTGATTTACGCTTTTTGAAGTTCTTGCTACGAGAAGGAATCAGTTAGGGTTTCAGCCATAATTGATCATTGGGAACAAAAACTCTCATTGATTCCAGCTATTAGAGTTTGTGGAAAATCAATTGAAGGTTTGCTTTGTGAGAGCTTCATCCAGAAGTTCTACTTGTGCAAAGTTGTAGAAGAAATTCAGAGAATACATAAGGGTTTGAAGGCTGAGTTTGTAAGTCAATTCCAGAATTATTGTGGCTGCCATTTGTTTACACACAATAGTCCCTTTGACGACGTACCAGCAATGAACCTTAGCCATGTGTGGAGCATTTCAGCTAGGCGTTGTCTTCTCAGGCTGAAACGCCTCCTCTATTTGCTTTATTCCTCCTTTATGGTGCGTGGCCTATCTCCACAAGTCATTTGGTGCAAATTTTAAAGTGGAGAACAAACAATACTAAGAGCAGATCGAATTCATTATCAGAATTCTGTAGCCGCACTCTTATTTTCAGAATGTTATACAATTAGTATACAGACAATTCTGAGTATGCATGGGATTTGATAGAAGTATTGTAAACTTTCAATAATTAATATAATATATTGCAGCTCTTCTCTACTTTCAGTTGTTTTCAGATTATTATATTATATGTAAAGTTATTATCTTGCGTGACAACACTTGATAAAAATACAAGGAATTGCATATTTATTTCAAAAATCATTCATATATATAATTTGCATAGCAAAATTTGTGGTTTGGCAGAGTTAGAACTCACAGGGGTTCTTACAGTGGTATTAGAGTGGTTCCCTGCCATCCTATTGGGGAAGCTTCTTACATTCAGAACAAAGGGTTAGTTTGATGCAGTTGTGAATTATGGGTTATGGTTGTGATTATGGTTGATGCAGTTGTGGATTATGGTTGTGAGCAGGTTGAGGATCACAGTTATAGGTGCAGTTGATACAAATGGGATGAGTGCATTTGTTGATAGCAGCAAAGAGCCACATGTTGCACCAGTTTCTCCTATGGTAACATCCACCGCATGTGTTGGTGATGAGTCAGATGATGGGGGTTATATAATGCTCCAATCTTTGTTAGAGGCTCATCAATATCAAACCGAGAATCAAGAGATGGCTCCAATCTCTGACTCTAAACAACTGGTTGGGTAGGATCATGGGTAATCTGCTCTGCAAACCCAACCACAAAATACCTGTGAGGAAGCATTGTAGTCAAGTATCTACAGTCCTTCCCACTAAAAGCTGAATACCATGAGAACCCTGAATGAGTGTACCCTCAGAAGCCCCGAAAGGTCCCTCCTGCAAAACTTGACTCTCAAGCAAGTAGTCCATAAACGACTATGTACAGTAGAAGTTATACGAAGAAGCATCAACCTGCTCCCCTGCAATCCACAACTGATCCCTCAAAAACTGTGGCACTACCAACTGCCTATCGCTATCAGCTGTATGAGATGAAGAAATAGATTTGCGTCCAACAGAAGGAAACAAATCACCAGGAGAGCTTGTTTCCATACTAGATGATATCCTGCTCATATCCTATAAATCGGAGGGAGTAGTGACAGAAATTGGCACACAACTCTCTGATGAATCCACTCCCTCTACGTCAGGCCTCTCAACAACCTGCTCCATATCCTTCGTCACCATGCTAACAACTAGAGGACTTGGTACCACAAAACTCTCCCTGTCGTCCTCCACTAATGCACTCACCTCTTCTGTGTCTACTGCACCTGTACCAAGGATGGATGTAATTGTGTCCCCAACACATCCATCATTGCCAACTGTGGAAGCTGACTCACCACCAACCACCACTATAGGCAATTGAACTGATCTATGGCCGACATAGACTGAATCTGCTTCAACTCCACAGTCACCTCCCCCAACTACAACTGTGACTCCTGAAGAGCCAACTGGGTGCTTTCTAACACCCCAACACTCGCTTGAAGCTCATGGGTGAGCTCAACTACCTCCTCTTTCCCTAACAATGCCTCATAACAGGTACTGCCCCACTGAAGCAGGTGCTCCCTGTCAGCTACCAACTATACATAGCTCTGCCTCAAAATCATAATAGCCTCTTGAAGCGAATGAATCTCTGCTAGGGAAAGGTAACTACCACTGTGCTCATCTGTCATAGGAGCACCCCAACCATAAACAACTAGCAACTGCCAGATAACATCATAATGCTAAAGAGATGAAGAAATATCTCTATCGCTCACCCTCAGCTGTCAGGACACAAAATGTCTCTGCATGCCCTGACTTTCCTGTACACCCGCGGTCTCACTGATCGCACTGTGGTAGGAAACTATGTCTACCAAACTCACCTCATGATCACTCTCCTCATGTGCGCTAACAACCTCGCACATGTCCACCAACGAGGTATTCCTGTTGGGTACCTCTACAAATACCACATCTGAAGATGTGGAAGCCATTGCTGTAAGAAACTCCTGCCACTCATTTTCTTCCTCATCCTCATCCGCATCCATGAGTCCCTGTAAAAGATGATCCTGAGACCCATCACCATCAGATGACAACTCTGAGTCAACACCCAATGCCTTGTATGAGAAACTAAACTCACTGTCGCACACATCATCCTCATACCCAACATCAAAGGTATCCACAATGCTAGGATCAACATCATCTGACTGGGGGACCCCTCTGCTATCTTCGGCTGCATACATGACTTAATGTCATCATGTGAATCATCAACACTGTGGCATGAATCTATATCACCTGACTCCTCTGTAACACTCCAATCATGAGTGTCATCACTAGGTAGCTCCATGCTCACATCCTCAATACAGGAAAAGACTGTTGCCTCATGTACTGACTCAACACTACGACTGCTGCCATAAAAATCAGAGTTGTCCGAGCTCATATACTCCTTGCAGTCCTCAAAAATAACACCATTGTCTAAAGTGTCAGAATCCATAGCGGTATCGACAACATCCTCCGCTCTCACACTATCCACGACATCGTCGACAGGCTCACATAAAGGACTGCTGTCCTGAAAATCATCATAATACATTCGTCACACATGAAGAGAATTCATATCAATACTATCATTGCAACATTCATCATGTTAACATGAAGTATGTTGAAGATATAACATCACATAGAGACTTATAACATCTATCATAAGGGCAAATCGACATTGATATCTCTATTAGACCAAGAAAGATAATGAAGACATCATTAATATCATTGCTGTGAAGAGAAGATGGTAGAAAGAGTCTAATCGAGAATCATTTACCACCAACATATACTCACCTTCATTCCAGTGAGCTTCAACATCTTGGCTTTAAAGGGGAGTTATCTCTCACCTTGCGCTCACTCGCCTTGATTTGAACAAGCATATCATAGTATCTTTATCATTTCTCCTTGTATACATTATTGTTTTATCATCTATTGGATTATCTATCATATATATCTTGGCTGTCCATGGAGGTGGAAACACCAAAATGGTGGTATGACTTTGATAGGCCTCTTAAACAAAAAGCCACAACAAGTTTCTTGTTTGGTTGTGTGCCAAGTTTGAGGAGTGGATGTAATGTCCTCTACGGCGTACGACACTTACCCGAATGGTCAACACCACCACGCATGAATAGTACAAACCACCCTCATACGGCCAACACAGGCCCTTCACCGTACGACCTTCCTTTCATCGTACGCAGACAAGGCACACCTTCGGACGTGGACATGACACACCTCCAGATGCGGACAAGGCACACCTCCGAACACAAACACGACACACCTCCAGACAAGACACACCTCCGGATGTGGGAATGGATGAAGATGTGGATAAGGCACACAGACGCAGACGCGGACACGGACATGGACACAGGCGTGGATATGGATGCAGATGCAGACATGGACATGGACATAGGCGCAAACGAGCACGCAAACACGGACACGTTCACGGGCGCGACGAACATAGACCCGGACGGGGCGGACACGTACACGAACGCGGACGCGGACGCGACGGACACGTACACGAACACAGATATGGATGCAGAAGCGGACACAGACACAGACGCAGACGCAGACGCAGACACAGACATGGGCGTGGATGCGGACGTGGATACAGTCAAGATAAGGAACTTAGTGCTATCGATTTATGCCAGATCCGGACACAAGGTTTGATAAATTGCATAGTTATAATGGAGATAATCGCACCATGGAGCAAATATAGAATTTCATACAAAATATATCCGTGATTACAGTAACTGAGATTTGTAGGCAGAATAGGGTGAGGGATGATTCCCACCAAAACTGCAAGTGCCAATGTAGGGAAAATCTTGCACCTCCGAAATGGCAGACAAGCTGAACTCCAACTGGAATTTGCAAATACAAAGAAAATATCAAATTCCATGACGCCTTCCTACAATGCCAACACGACCTTATAAAGGGGTCTAGGAAGTTTCCTAAAGGGTTACAAATAGGTCGACATACTTTATTATTATATTTTTTATTTTGGCCCCCTTTTATCTTATAACTAAATTAAATAATTAAAAAGCCCTTTATAATATTATTTAATTTTTGGGACCACTTAATTAAATAATTTAATTCACTTTATTAAAATTGGGGACATTACAGTCCTCTCGGCCCAAAGATTGCTTGTCCTTAAGCAATCTGCAAACTCTAGGATCCCAAACCAAGCACAGACGTTGGTAGCCATATCCGTTGAAATCTCCATGCTGCATCATGATCTCATACATGCATTTGGATGTAGGTGAGAAGAGTAAATATCCATGAAGCTTCCGCTGCTCCACTCTGATATAAATGTTGCCATACTTGAAGTCATTAGGATCCCACTGAAGCCAATCATCAAACACGTCGATGCTCAGATCCCAAGCTTTCGTGCTATCATGCCAATCAATCGCTTTCAAAAAATGGTGGTTTGGAATCTCAAAGCTCTGGTCTAGCTTGTTCTTCCCATGAGGAAGCCATTCAAATGAAGAGATGGAAATAATGCATGCCTCATGCCCAACCAAAGGGTAAACTCCATATTCAACCAACTGTAGAGATTGTGCCTGCAAGGGATCATTGCTAGAGTTTGCATCTCTATGAAGCTGATCAACCACTTCCTCATGACTATATATAGTTTGGCCTTCCTTTGATTTTGATTGAGTTCCTATTTTAGGATCCAACTCCTCTTTTCGTTTCCTTACATAGTACCTATCAAAGGATTTCGTGGCCATGATCTCCTCAGGTTCACTTGAGTATTCATCAAAGATTTTGATAACCTCCTCATGCACATGTATACTTTTTCCTGTCAGAACTAGATATTCTTCCTCTTTTGATATTTGTTATACCACTTGGCGATTTTAGTGGCAACAATTTTTTTATCGCTTTCTTCCATTTCTTTATTCATCCCTAGCATTCCACAGGTTGCCAGGAATTTGGCTTTGATACCACTGTAATGTCTCGTATGGCCTATGACACTTCCTCGAATGGTCAATACCACCACGCATGGACAGTACAAACCACCCCCATACGGCCAACACAGGCCCTATACCGTACGACTTTCCTATCACTGTACGTAGACAAGGCACACCTCCGAACGCGGACATGACACACCTTCGGACGCAAACAAGGCACACCTTTGGACAAGGACACGACACACCTGCAAACAAGACACACCTCCGGAAGCGGACACAGACATGGATGCGGACACAGACAGACACAGACACGGGTGGGGGCGCAGCGGCAGGCGCGGACGTGGCGACGGACACGGACGTGGACATAGATACGGACACGGGTGGATGCGGACACAAACGCAGACGTAGACAAGATAAGGAACTTAATGCTATCAATTTATGCCAGATCCGGACACAAGGTTTGATAAATTGCACAGTTATAATGGAGATAATCACACAGAGGAACAAATATAGAATTTCATACAAAATATATCTGTGATTATAGTAACTGAGATTTGCAAACAGAATAGGGTGAGGGATGATTCCCACCGAAACTGCAAGTGCCAGAGTAGGGAGGATCTCACACCTCGGAAACAGCAGATAAGCTAATCTTCAACTAGAATTCGCACGTATAAAGAAAATATCAAATTCCATGACACTTTCCTACAATGCCAACATGACCTTATAAAGGGCTCCGGGGAAGTTTCCCACTGGGTTACAAATAGGCTAACATACTTTATTTATTATATTATTATTTTGGCCTCCTTTTATTTTATAACTAAATTAATTAATTAAAGAAACCCTTTATAATATTATTTAATTTTTGGGACAACTTAATTAATTAATTTAATTAAGTTAATTTATTAAAATTGGGGACATTACAGTGGATCAAAGTACTAAATCTTGTTTAGTTTCTATTCAGTTGTTTTATTGCCTTGTACCTATTTGGTACATATTTCAACACCCAATCCATACATGACCCTACCCATGCTCCGCTGTCATCCTTTATTTGCGCTTTATACCTTTTCTGGCATAGGCGTCCTAGACAGAGAGCTCGCAAAGCCTACTAGTTGGTCTTGCGAGTTTGCTCTTCCTATTTCTATAATTTAAATATCTATAGCATTTTTTATCATTGAGTTATTTTGCATTCTAGTCAGCCTATTTTCTCTTTAACTTAAATAAATCTCCCTTGCTCACCAAGGGGTGAGTATAAAATCATTCATCCCTTGAGGTTCCATCAATGTCAAGAGTGGCAGATTTCGTTCTCCACACTAACTTAGTCAAGAGACTAAAATAGGTCAACCCTAACAACTAACCAACTTTCAAGAAAGAATTGAAAACACAAATAATTACTTGGAGTAAGGAGCTTAACCCTTTGTAAGATGAAATATGAAGGAAATGTCAATAAACCATTGTAAAACTGAAGGATAACCACTGAGAACTACCCAAGTTATTGATGAAAATTGTGATTAACTCATTCTTGAATGCACAACTGAAAATTGTTCCCTATATGTTTCTAAACCTTGGATTGACTATCACCAAAAATGGTATGGCAGGTCTAATACCAAGCATCAAGGTAATTGCAACCCAAGATGAGTGTCATAGATGGATGTTATGGTCTTTTTCTGTTTACAGACTGATTAGAAGTGTTCAACAAGCAGGGAATAAGGTACAAACTTTTATGGAGTGTACGACTAGCGAGGTAAGTTGGTATATCAGACAAACAATAATTAATATTCACTTAATTTTGATACAACCAATTCTGTAGTGTACGATAATGTGAGAATTACACAAATAGAACTATACAATGCTGTTTTAATGATTGCATTGGCAAATAAAGTTTGTAGAACCTCTTAGCATGATATGACATCACCTAATAAAAGTCTCATATCAAAATCTTCAAAACTTCAAACCAAAATTTGAATCCCATCAAACTGGAACCAATACTTGAAAATCTTTTAACTGGTGCACAAAGGCATTCCTTGTGTGGAACTACATTCAAAGGCTTGGAGGATATTTGTCCTCATAACCAACAATACCAAATGGTTTTTGTTCTTAAAAAAGGAAACTACTTTGTTTTCTCTTTGAAAATGAAATTGTTTGGATGAGCAAGAAGACCCTTGTCAACAATATTCCCCCCTTTTTAAACTCTTTGTGGAAATAATATAATATTATTTCTTTTTGGCTAATTATTCCTTCAAAATTAAATAAATATAATTAAATGTCCTTTTTCACTCACTTTTTGTTTCTTGGGTTTAGTGACACTATATTCATTAAATTATATTGACCTTGTGAATATTTAAATATAAGTCTTTTTAATTTATTACTCAAATTTTCTTTTTGACAACTTTAATTATTTAATTTTCTTTTGTCACTACCGCATTAATCTATGGGGAAAATTGTGGATATAAGCTAAGGGTCATGATTGAACTTTTGCTGGAGATGGGCACATGACATTTTGAAGTGTTTAAAGTAGTGTTTGTGTAAAGAACCCAACTTGGTCCAAACTTAAAGTCTCTTACAATCTTGATAATTTCAGAAGTTTAAGATCTTGATAATTTCTGAAGTTTGGCTTTTTAACAAACAATTGGCAGGCAAACATTTATACCACTGTAGTGACTCAATGTGTCTTAAAACAATGCCGTGTCTTGACCGATTGGGAAAAACAATAATTACTTTTGAGTTTAATTTTCAGGAATCACGCCTTGTATTTAAATATGAATCATACATATATAAATATCTCAACTCCAGCATTCACGTGTATTGAATTAAAGAGAAATTACATATCATATCTTTTGTGCAGCATACACGTTTATTTCGTTTAAAAAACAAATGCATAAGGAAAACCTGGAATTCGTGCTTGAATCTAGACGTGGTTCTTTATGTGACTGCCAACTATGACTATTTCCCACGCGGCAGTGCTGACGGTTGTTCTTTGCAAAATCCCGCAAAATGCAGATCGTGGCCCACCTAGTGGCTCCTCAAGCACGTGATAGCAAGGTGTCTCCCCCACGATACCATGCTAGGCGGCTGGAAGAGAAGACGCGGCCTGGCGTGACTGCTGGCTCCTTTGGCAAGTCGCGGCCCTTCACTCGTGTGAGAGCTGCTGTCAAGTTAGTGGCCGGCTAGGATAATGGCAGCCTTTCCTTAGTGGCGCGGCCTGTAACAAAGACCTCTGCTGTCATCCACGTGATGTTGGATGGACATATACTTTCCGCAGCAACTTGTGGATTCCTTATTGCAGCAATAAACTTGGCCTCTTATGCAGACCTCATTTCAATTGAATTCAATATAGAATTTAGAGCTTCCTCATATACATCAGCACAAAGAAGAAACAATCGATTATACAACAACAATCGATTGAGATAATTGATTCTACAACAACAATCAATTAATTACTAGCTCAAGAAGAATCAGTCTTCGAGAAACTAATTTGACCCTTCAGCTAGGGCTCAGATAATTAGGAACAATTCCCAAGAACAATTTTCGATGCTTTACTTCACAAATGAACCTGTATTTATAATTCCTTGATCTCCATAGTTTCCAAAAACCATCATCAGTTAACTGCTCTCCTAATATAAACTTATAATAATAATAAAGTATTATTATTATTATAATATCGCCTTATTATTAATTAATAACATCTTGTTATTAATTAATACAATTAATTATCAAATATAATTCTGATGATAATTCCTGCAACACCTGCCATACTGACTGACCAACGTGCTCATCACTGCACTGCCAAAAATAGACTTACTATAAATAGTAAGTCCCTAGCCCAAGAAACTGCACAACTGAATATCGTCTGGAGAATTGACCACTGTCGATACTGCCCTGTCAGAAATAGAAACTGACCAACTGACTTACTAAAAATAGTAAGTCCAGACTTACTAAAAATAGCAAGTCTGCCAACTGGGACCCTCAAAACCCTGCATCAACTCATGAGGGTCGCGATGACGAGCTGACCAAGTCACTGCCACAACCTGCTAAAAATAGGGTCATCACAGTTTGGGTATAGTGATAAGCTTGGTGAAGCATTTTGAGAGTCAATAGAACCTTCGACTATGATGCCATTTTCGTTGGCTCCTCCAATACATCCTGGAGCATGGATACTTGAGGATTTTGGTTGCTCACATAAACAATCATCTTCTAGTTGTCACTTTATGGGATCTTTTCCCTACTCTTTAATTATTGTACTTGCTTGGCTTTGCCTTTTTTAGGTCAGATTCCATTTACATCATAGCCCTTGTCTATTGTACTTGTATGATCCAGTCCCATTGATTTATTTTTGGTTATTTGTGGACATTAATATACTTTTCTTTTTTTCTTTATTCCCTTAGCCAATTTAGGACCCTGACTAAAGGTTGTCACCTAAAAATATAAGTCAATAGAAAATTGTGATATGAAAACAAAAAATAACATCAAATTAAAATGTTTTAAATCATAAGTTTGTAAGTTACCCTGAGTATACATCTCTTAAATGCTCTTGGCCAACACATCATCAATAATTACTCTCCCGATCTTATCCCTTTCCATGCTCTTGGGATATGGAAAATCCCACCTTTGATTGCTGATAAACATCTACTTTAGAGAAGTAGTGCCCGATGATTTGAAATGTGATTAAGCTCGTAGCAAATCATGAGAGTTCCAAACTTAAAAACTCATTTCCTGCAGCATTCATTGTCACCAAGCTAAGTACTTGTCTATGGATACAGATAAATTTTGTGACGTTTTGAGCATCCTCAATGACAATTTTGATCCACAAAATCTTCCCAATGTCATCAAGCATTAAATCAATGTAGTGGACAACACATAAGCTCCAAAATAGTGGGTGCCTCTTCTCAAGAAGTTTACTCGCAGCCACATATGTGGCCATGTTGGTGACAACTTGACTGATATTAGATCCCCACCTCACAGGCAACCTCGTCCAACTAATTGTGTCTTTGCATGTGAACATCTAAGGATTTTAAAACCACCAATGTGTCATTGGAAGCAACGATAAACTTAATTAGGATTCCATCCTAGCCATCTATTTACCCATTGGATAAAATGTGATAACCTATTTTCTGCCATATTTTCTTTTGGTCTTATACTATCAAGCTGTGAATTTTTTACAGCTTCCCCTAGCGATGATTCATTTAAATAATGTGGAGTTAGTGTCTTAAACCCTACACTAGAAATGGGCAATGCATTCCAATATGGGGTTGTTGAATTAAATAATATATTTTTCTAATACCAAATTTGCAGCAGCTATTCTTGCCAAATGGTGCTTGTGTCTTTTCCAAGCAATCCCTTCAAATGGGTATTATGCACCTAGAACTTTGCTAGGAATGAAGAAGCTAGGGGTATTAATTCAGTTTGAACCCTCTTAAGTCTGAGTGGAGGAACATAGAATACGTGGGATGATAAAGGAGTCACTCAAGAGTGGCCATGGAATTAATCATTGATGCAACTGATTCCATCATCCTCTTCCTTTTGTTTTTCTTTTACTTATAGCTAAAAATTAGGACATTTGTTTCTTGTTTCACATCTTGCTCCAGTTTGTAATGTCCCACCCCAAGTGGACACTTGCTAACACAATTTTTTTGCCTTGTTTGGTTTGTTTTGGTAAATGTTGTGATATATTGGCAATGTTTGATATAACAATTTAATGCAGAAAATACAAGACATGTTGCAATAATATTTTTTTTTAAAACTCAAATTGAAATTGCATTGAGAATAGACAGCTGGAAATTCTAGATTTTTATACCAGCTTAAATACTTAGTATTTTCACAATATATTGACAATCTAGTTCATAAAATAACCCTTATTGTCTAAAAAAGCAATACCCAGAAAATCAAAGAGTTACAATTCATGAACTCACAGATAAACATGCCTTGAAACCCTTTGAAGATGGATGCCAGAATAAAGTATAAAGTTTGCAGCAGTCATACAGCAGAGAGAATAATCCTCAAGCCACTGAAAATGGAGTTTTCAATCAGCTATTTAAAAACCCCTGCTAGTTTTGGAGATAACTACTCTAAATCTGCACCAATATGATTCCCACATGCCAATGAAGATGTCTCACACTGACAATAAAGATATTCAATAATAATTATTTTCAATAACTTCCAATCTGCAAATAAACCCTTGTAAAATCTGATATAAATCTTCACCTTTAAGCACGAACTTGACCTTTGAATAAAGCCACTAGTATTTACACAATCGAAGAGAGGCTAGGTTTTCGAAGATAAAAAATTACAGCGAAACCCTAGGTTTCTTCCTCAAAGCCAAAGCTTCTTCAGGAAAGACAAGTGTTGAATGATTCAAGAATGAATGAAATGAAATCCAAATCCGTTTTATAATGTTTAATTTGCATTTATCTTCATCTCCTTTAATTTACTTTAATTTCATTTCTTTTTTCCCTCCATCTGGCGCACAACAAAATAATATAAAGTATATTTTAATAATCACTTATCTCTCTTTAAATTATTCCTCATACGCTCTTTATAATTTTACTTTATAATCATTAAATAATCCCTTTTAATAATAAAGTCACAGAAAATTTAATGATGTGCACTTTTTAAAATTAATTATTAATAAAGTATTACTTTATTAGTAATTAAAATGTCACTTCCAAATATACTCATTATTTCATGATTCTGTTAGAACCAGGAGGTCAACCAGTGTTTCCATCTCTATCAACCCCTGACCTGCTATAATTAGTAAATCCTTGAATACTTGACCAACAAAGATGCCAAGGGTCATCACTGCAACTGAGGTCGGTTCGGGTGCCCTGCCAAATATAGAAATGCTAGATAAATGACTTACTATAAATAGTAAGTGTGAAGAACCTAACTTGCTCTATCTGTTGAAACCACAAAAAAACTCTATTCCTCCCTTTTATGAAAACATTTAATAAGATAAACTGATCTTTCTATCAATTTAAATTGTCTTTTCGGAATCAAGATAAGTATAAATTGAAGGGTCTTAAAAAAAACGCATTTCAATACACTTCTGCTGTTCTGAATTTGCAATGATATCACTGATTTAATTTATTAAAAACAGTACCGATTTCTATCAGCGAATTACTTATTAAATATACAAACTGAGAAAAAACAAAAAACCTGATTCCAATTAGCATTTGCTACTACTGGTCCGTTGTTGAAGTGTAGATCAGATGCGACTTGTATGAGCCACCCGCGTGACTCCTTAATGGCTACTGGTGGCGTTAGTGACGTCTGATCTCATACACGCGGCATTTGGTGGTGATGCGGCTGTGTGGCGGCAGTTTATACTTGCCGCAATTTATCTCCCAGCTCCCAACACACAAGATCGAATTCCAGCCTTACTTCTCCCAATTCGAAACAAGATGACCTCTTAGGCAGGTCTCAGTTCAACTGCAGACAAAATTTCAGAGATTCTTCAAACGTCTACAACAGCACGATGAAGAAATGAATGATCAGACATCAGCGATCAATCGAAGATTAGTTCCAAAGAAGAATCAGTCTTCCAGAACCAATTTGACCCTTATATATCAGCAAGGGCTCAGAAAGATGAGAACAATTCTCGAGACCAAGGTTTTTTATAAAATATAATCGATAGATGATGAATGAATGCCTTGCCTATTACTTTTATAATTAAAAAGTGTCTTCTCTCACACACTTTTCACTTGAAGCACTTTTATACCTAGGCATATATTGAGTAATATAATTTATTAACTCATTTGGCTCCAAAAATGACCTTTTCATCAATATCATGAAATTATGACACGCGAGGTCCCTGTTTCTTGTGCCCAAGATTTAAAACTTTTCATCTCAGTTCCGACGAGCTATAACACTAAGGTGCCCAACATATAATACCAACAATAATGGCAACCTTAGCAAATTTAATCAAATAATAATAATAATAATAATTCACCCGTCTTGCGAAAACCACTGAAGAAGCATCATAATCGAAATCTGTTTGCACTGGAGTGATCCTGATGATAAAAGATGATGAATGAACTTGACGGGGTGACTTACTAAAAATAGACGCTCTCTTCAAGATTCTTGGAGCCCAAACCGGAAGCCAGAAATGAAAACCGAGGGCATCATTCAACTCCTCTAACTCATCCGAGCTCATCGGAACTATCCCTTGACTTACTATAAATAGTAAGTTCACACCAATGACCCTCTAAACCCCTCGCCAGACTACGAGGATCGCAATAATGACCTGGCACCATCATTTCAATGTCCTGCTGAAAAATGGGGACATTACAGTAAGTGTACCAAACTGATCCAAACGAAGAGCAATCCTGAACACTTCTGACCTCCAGAAGAGAATTGGTCCACTGAACTGCCAACTAGGACCCTCTAACCATCAAAAATAGCCTACAAGGGCCAATAATAGGCTGAACCAAACCCGACCAACCATGTCATCTCAAAAAGGGGATATTACACACTTGGTTACAAAACTTGACATCCTATCTAGTAATCTGGCCAAGGTGGTATTGGAAGCAAGTGATGCCTCCTCTCCTATTAAATCCACAATAATTGCATTCATTGTGGCTCTAATCTCACCTCATGTGCCATGCTTCCAGCTAGATCCTTTCCACCTTGTATAATGCTTTGCCTTGCATGTTGTCAAGATTCTACACTTCACAAAACAACAAAGGAAGTAGTAGGGTTTTGAAATAAGAAAGAAATAAAAAGAAGGAAAGAATAAATAACTCAAGTAAATACCAATCAAATCACACTTTAACCATTGATGAATCCTTCCAATTGCTTGACAACCACTGAAGGTGGCTTAGATTCAAGTTTGTAAAGACAAAAAAGATGATCAAGACCAGGTTTTTAGGGTTTAATGCATGTTTTGTTTTTGTAATGGCCAATTCTCTTTGTTGAAATTAGTGAGTCCAAACGAGTCTCACCAAAAAATCATTGATTAAATTATTAGTTTTCTAGTATACTCAATTGATGAGTTGTGGGTAAGTTATTTTCCCCAATGAAAAACCGGTGAGCACTTGCAAGACTGGCAAGTACTTGCCTACTTTTAGAACCCTCCCTTGTATGACATCTTAGCATTCAAATGCTTTGTTAGATGAAAGTAATTGATTGGATAAAGATGCTACTTGTTCCAGTTATCGAGGAAAAACAGTGTATCATTTCTAATTCCATCTTAAAAATGATCCATCATATCCTTTTGTTACCTTAAAGTGCATCCTCAATCGCTTCTGCACACCAAACTGGATGTTTCATGTTCTTTTTTTCTCTATTAGTATTTTTGTCTGAAATGACAAGGCAATTCAAAGGATTTAAATAATTATTAATGAATAGCTTCGAGAGTACATTAACCAGAAACCAGAAGAAAATGAATAATAAAAGATTTAATAAACATAAGGAATAACCATATATCTGGGAAGAAAAATTGCCGAACTATAAAGGTATCTATTGCCTGACTTGTTTCGTAAAATATGTGAGCATAATTGTGAATATGATTTGTCATTTGATATTCATATAACTAGCGGAGTGGACGTGAACCCTCCTTGACTAGTAAGATAAATAACTGTACTTGAGTTACACTGAAGAAGACAAAGTGGAACCATTATAGGAACAAGAATGGTTTACATTCTATGACTTCCAAGGATTACAAATTGGGCCTTGGACACATCTGAAAGTTGTTTCTTCAAAGGTTCTTGCCAGTGTTAAGCTAGAGTGCTTATGAGGATCAGCATTAGAGATGAAATAGGCTGTTGCCGTCTGGGAAAGCACATGCATTGATGATTCATTAAGAAAACACTCACTCTGCCACCTGGATTGGGGCACCAAATATTCAACTATTAAGTGCAAAAACCTGACAAAGCCCTTCAATCACCTCAATTAAATTATTTTCCCTGAAAATTACTCGTTCATGAAATAAGTGAAACACAATATATTTGCCCTAGTGACTTAATCCAAAGCTTACCGTTTTGAATGAATATAAATTAAATTGTGATTTAGGTAATCTACTTGGCATTTTCCTCTTTTTCCTCTCTAAGAAAATGTGTCATTTTACAAATCAAGTCTAAATACAGAATTAAGAGCTATAAAGATTATTACTTCTCTCTACCAAGCATGAAACATCTTAAGTTGGGTTACTACAGCAACTAACATAATCTTCTTTAGAAGATGAAATTTAGTGCATACTGGATTGGTGAACCTTTTATAAAAAAGGTGAACATCTAACTTACTTTTAAGGTAACCTTGCATCATACCAAACAAAGTAATGATGAATCGAAGAGTAAGAACAACTTAGAAGCTACGCCTCCCTTTTCTGCAGCTCTAAGACTCCAAAATTACAGCACAGTATAATGAAACAAAACAGAAATTACAATAAACTTGAAAAATATTCAAATTATTAATAATCAAATGTTCTAAGTTGATTCTTCTTTGTGCCTCTTATTGTAGAGTAAATGATTTCTTATTACTTCAACGTATTTGGTTTTCTTCTTAAGTCATGATTATGGAAATTAACCATGATGCAGCTTATTCATCCTCAATCTTGTAGGGTGAACAATACAAGCTCTTCTGGCCTGAAAAGGCAGAATTTGTACGAATGGCAGCTCGGTTTGGTGCCACTATTGTACCCTTTGGCATTGTGGGGGAAGATGATATTGCAGAGGTGTGTTCTCTTATAGTTACCTACTTGAGCAACTAGGAAAGAATGATTTTGGATTTTTTCTTAATGCTTGTATTTTAAATTGTGCTCATTATTTACTTTTAGATTTAAATATTTGAGGTTTTGTAAGGGTTTAACCGTGGAAATGTTTTCTTTCGTTTATGATTCGATGGGTGTACTTTGTGTTCATATTCCAAGAGTGAGAGCCACAATACATTTCTCACCATTTCTAAAATAAGACGTTAATATTTTCTGGATACTTGTAGGAAGCTATTAGTTAAATTGTGATTGAATAATGCTATTTGACATATCCTATTCAGATATTTCATAGCCAAAAAAAAGTATAAGCTTGTTATTGATACTTATGGAAGCACACATTATTGAGCAATGAAAGAATGCAATAAATGTAAGTAAAAAGTTCATTGGGTTTATATTACTGAGAGGCAATTATGTTTCAAGACTACAATATAATAAGTTGCATAGAATTGTTGAAGGAAACCTTGTTCTTTTATTAGTCAAAAACTTCATTTCAAATTGGAATCAGCTCTGTATGAGCTGTATAAACTTTCATATATCACACAACCAATTTCTAATTAGTTTATTACGTTCAGTGGAAACATTTGGAAGGGGAATGATGAAAGATAAAGTGCTGCAGAGGATACTGTTGAATATGCTCTGATATTACAGTTCGTTCCTGCAATCTTGAGTGTAGAGGTCAATGACAAGAATGCTTTTAGTGACCTTGAATGTATATTTACTAAAACAGTTTTGGGCATTGATAGCATCAATTATTTATTTAGTATTTCTTTATAAACTATAATTTCCAAACTTATTCAAATGATTACTTGGCAAACCCAAAACTTTGGACTTAGCGAAACTTGGCAATTTAAAAATAATATTTAAATTTCTTTAAAACACAATATTTTTGGTAAATTCAATGATGAAATGCATCAAATGAGTCTAAGAAACCATTACTAAGTGTTTATTATTAGATTTGATTTATGAATACATATGGATTACAAAATTGTATTATCATGAAGCCTGATACAATAGCTAGCTGCTAACTGATAACTGTAATGAATTTATGATGGTTGTCTTTGAAAATTATCATCATAAATTGCATATCTGTTAAAGTAACAAATTACAAGTTTGTACAATCTCGTCTTCCCATTCTAATGAGAAAATGTGGGATAGAAGGTGTGGTCTTTGCAATTGGTTGTGGTTCCTCACTTGACCTAGAAGATTTTGCCCGTGGCTCCACCCTATGCTATATTATGGCAATTCTGCCTCCTCTACCATATCAATGTCATCCAATGACAATCCAATCTCCTTTGCTTCTATTGTAGTCACATCGTCCATAGCTTGTTTCTCAAAACTAGCAATCTCATCCTTCGTATACAGGGAGGGCTCATCATCTTGCACAGTCTAGTCACTATGGGTACCAATCTAATCTAAATCAATAGGCTGCTCTTATTTCTCTACCTTTCTTGTGTGAATCCAAAGGTTGTATTGCACATAGACTAGATCATTGAAGCAGTGTCAGTCAGTTCAATTCGCTTCCTTATGTGAATGTCATCAAACAAACTCTAGTTGTTCTCACGTTTAGAAGCACTACAAGGTTGAGACAAAATTCAGAGAGATACCTGTTGTGAGGTATCAAGTCATCGGGTTGCGAATGAAAGTTGGAGTGTCCAGATTGAGGTTCTTTTGGGTCAAGTTGCAATGGGTTGATATAAAAATCTCAAGTGCATTAATATTTTGGCTAGTCAAATAGTCCAAAATACATTTTGAAGGCATATTTTATACATAAGGGCTTTAAAATCCTTATAAAAATTGATTTTCCATACTTAAAGTGTGAAAAATTGTAATGAACCTGATTGGCTCTTTATACTAAAATCAACTGTAATAGAAATTCCTTCTTCTCTAGAAAAATATTTAAATTGCTTGGCAAGTATATCTATAAATTTTCCTTGTATTTTCGAGATATGAATATCGCAATGCAAGCATCAAATGGCTCAAAATAACTTGATATCAAATTCTGAATCCTCTGAATTTGCAACTTTATTCAATTTTATAAAAAAACATTACATAGCCATGTATAGGACCATTCATAAAATAAGAGAAAACAAAAAAAACCTGTCCTTTATCTCGCGTTTGCTTGTTGCTGGCCGCGGCAAGCAGCAAGACCAAACAACGGCTATGGAAGCCTCCCACGTGAAGGAAGAGTGCCGGCCCGTGGTGTTGTTTGTTGCGCAGGAGGTGATGCAACCCGATGAACCCTCTCAACTGTGTCAGGCTCTCGGGCGTGGGCCAATCTAAAATAGCATGGATCTTATCCAGATCCGTATGCACACCATTTGCACCAATAATATGACCTAATTAAAGCACTTCCGTCATTCCCAAGCCCACTTAGATTCCTTGGCGTACAAGGAATTCCTCTCCAAAATACTCAGTATTGTATCAAGGTGTGCAACATGGTCATCCCAAGTCTTGCTATAGTTAGGATGTCATAAAAAATACTAGTACGAATCTTCTCAGCTGGCTCTGGAATACCCTGTTCATTGTGGACTGGAAGGTGGCCGGGGCATTTGTGAAACCGAAAGACATGACAAGGAACTCAAAGTGCCCACAATGACATCTGAAAGCTATCTTCTTGATGTCCTGTTCCCTAACTCGGATCTGATGGTATCCAGACCTCAAAATCTATCTTCGAAAAATATTGTGCCCTATGCAACTCATTGATCAACTCATGAATCCGAGGGATGGGGTACCGGTTCTTAATAGTCTTCCTGTTCAACATCTGGTAATCAATACACATGCGTAAGGTGCCATCTTTCTTCTTCACCAGAACAAGTGAAGAAGGAAAGGGGGATTTACTCGACCGAATGTGCCCCATCTCAAGTAATTCCTGTATTGTTTTTTCAATTTCATCTTTTAGCCGTTTCAGATGCCTGTAAGGAGTGATCATAACGGGCTTAGTGCCCTCCTCCAAGTCTATGATGTGCTCGATTCCCCTGTCTGGGGGTATACCTTAGGGTAAGTCTCTAAACACCTTATCGTGTTTAGTTCTCAACTGTTGAATATCAGGATGGTATGTGAATTTATCTGTGCTGTCCAATGAAGGCATCAGTCTTGACTCAACTGCCCAATCTATCTCGTCCTCATGCCATACTAAATGCTACATCCGCTTGAGTGAAATCTGGTTAAAAGTACCTATGGTTGCCCGTTTGAGATAAATCTTATCTCCATCCTCTCAGTACTAATGTAGATGTTCTTAATAGTGTGTAGCCATGCCATCCCCAAGACCAAATCCATACTACCCATATCCACCACATAAAAATTTGCATTAAAGGCATAAGTACCCAGCTTAACTGGTAAATCAATAACCATCTTGTTACACTTAAGAGTGTAACCATCCACTACCTGCACTACCGACCCCTCAAAATCCTCTGTCTGGATTCCTCTATGGGTCACCAAACGAGAGTAAAAAATGTGTGGCTACAAGACCATACAAAAAGCGCAGTCACCCTCTGTCCACCTAGAAGACCATGTAATCTAAAGTCACCCTCTTTTTTCATACTGGAGAGGTATGCCACCTTGAGGTTTGATGCATCAACCTCATCTTCCGTGTAGCCATCAGCTCCCTGAATGCCCTGATCCTGATCAACCATCTCACCTGTATACTCAGGAATGTCCTCGTCATCGTAGAACCACTCCATCATCCTATGCTTACCCTGGGGTTTCATAGGACAGTTATGTGTAACATCATACGGGCCCCGACAATAAAAAAAAGTTTCTTTCTCCTTAAATCATTTAGTGTTTCCTGATCTAAGGGTGCTGCCATAGGACGTTTAGAATCTGATTTCTCCTCCCTTCTTGGGGTTGTCCTATCATAAGAAGGTCTGGGATGTTTCGCAACAAACTGTCTCTTTGGCGTAGAAGACTCCTAGTCTCTAGCCTTCTTCATGGGTTCATGTAAGGATGGGGTATCTAGGGACTTAACCCATCCACATAATGGTTCAACTAATCCCTCTAAGAATAGCATCACTCTCCTCCGCTCTGAGATATCATATACCATAACTGATATGCGCTGAAACTCGCTGATGAAGCCCTCTAAACTGGATGTCTTCCGTAACTGAGCCAACTCTCTGAAATAAAGCTCTGGGTCCTTTTTGTCAAACCTCTCAACCAACCTATCCACAAACTCCTGGCATACAGTAATCTGGTCATGATGTAGTGATCTTAACCCATGGTACCACCAGTCATGTGCAGTTCCATCCAAATGTAGAACTGCAAATCTAATGGCGTCCTCCTCAGTCATAGGACGCAATGTGAGGTAGGTGTCGAGCTTATGGATCTAAGCTCTAGCAGTGACCCTACCGCTGCCATCAAAATGTGCTATCGTCATCTTGCTAGCCACTTGTCTCAAATCATTCTGCCCCATCCGTTGTCTATCCTGTGCTGGTCTTCCCCTTGAATGCTCCCGTTTCTGTGTCAAATATTTATCAAAATTCAAATTTTGCTTCAAGGATGGAGAAAGGGCATCCCATTCAGGATAGTGCGTGACTATATCATCAGCAAAAGGGATATTTTCAGCATTAGTGTTGGCTGCATCAACCTTTGGTCTAATAAATCTGGGCCCCTAGGGTTTGAACTGGTCTCCCCTGTCACCTGCCCTATCTGCTCTATCGTATCTTGGGGTTCTAGGCTCATAATCCCTGTGCCTCTCATCAACCGGCGATCTATGTGATGCGACGGAGGCATCACGTGATCTCTCCCTACTCTGATCCCTTGGAAGAACGATCTGTCTCAACGCCTCAGAAAGCTCATGTAATACATCAGCTACATGATGCTGGTCTGCTACTAGGCTCCTGGAGGTCTCCCTAGCTTCTCTGTCTATATTTGCTTCATTAGCAGCTGTGGGTCTTGCAGGACCTGCTGAGCCACCTGGATTATTATCATTGCCAAGTACTATGCCAAACTGAATATCTGCATCTTCATTTAGTGGGGGTGACTGGCCTCTTCGGTAGTAATGCCTATTGGGAATAAATCTCCTATCATCTGCCATAATTGAATTCCCAAATAATAATAATAAAAATGAACCCGATTTCCCTGCAGGCTGGCAGGAAACCGCTCTAAAACCATTGTAATGAACCTTACTGGCTCTTTATACTAAAATCAACTGTAATAGAAATTCCTTCTTCTCTAGAAAAATATTTAAATTGCTTGGCAAGTATATCTATAAATTTTCCTTGGATTTTCGAGATATGAATATCTTAATGCAAGCATCAAATGGCTCAAAATAACCTGATATCAAATTCTGATTCCTCTGTATTTGCAACTTTATTCAATTTTATAAAAAACATTACATAGCCATGTATAGGACCATTCATAAAATAAGAGAAAACAAAAAAACCTATTCTTTATCCCGCGTTTGCTTGTTGCTGGCCGCGACAGGCAGCAAGACCAGACAACGGCTATGGAAGCCTCCGTCGTGAAGGAAGGGTGTCGGCCCGGGTGTTGTTTGCTGTGCAGGAGGTGATGCAGCTGCTACCGCTGTTTTCCCACGCTACGACAGCTATCTTACTTGCCCGCGGTTATTCCAGAATGGCGTCCAAACAGCTTCGTTGCTGATCAATACTTCAGTGCGGGATATAAATCGCAAATCAGACCCACAATTTACAGTGTCAAGGCGTTAAGAATTGACAATTCTTCTACATATACATTCGATTGCAACCCTTGTCCTCTTCACAGCTGTAATGAAATTGACCTCTTCTGCAAGTCACAGTTCAAACCAGAATCCTGTTTCCAATATTTACTTCTTCCTCCAAGTTACAGGCACACAGTAGGACGAAGAGAGATTGGTTATACTTCAGCAACCAATTAGAGATTAGCTTCAGAAGAATCAATCTTCCAGACGCTAATTCGACCCTTATTCTTCAGCAAGGGCAAAGATTAGATAATTAGGAACAATTCCCAAGACAAGTTTTATATAAAAATATTCGATGATCAGCTCCAAGAATGAATCCATATTTAAAATCCTTCGGTAGCCATAGTTTCTGGTGCAGGAGCACCTAGGTACAAGGAAAAGCACCAGGAGGTTCCAAAGAAGTATAAGATCATAAATTGATCTATTTTATTTTATTTGATTTCATAAGGTCCTTTTTAATGTATTGAGTCCATTAATGTAAGGCTAAATGAGTCATTTTGTCAAAATTGTCATAGTTGTCCATTCAAAGCTTAGATTGGTCAAATAGGTCAAATAATGTAAAACCATCTATGGAGGGGTGTAAATGGTGTAAAATCTCATTAATATTCTATTGTGACATGTTTGTAAGGTTTCTACAAAGTTGCAAGGTCATTTTGTAAAAGTTGTAAAAGTTATCAACTTGACAACAAATGTTGTCAAGCAAGAAAAGTTGTCAAAATGCAAGAAATGATGTAAAGTTGGTTTCCATTGGTTTGGGAGTTAGTTTGGGAGGTTTTAATTGTCTATTGACTATAAATATCATTGTAATGGTCGTTCCAAATGAAAAAGGAGAAGGAATACATTTAGATATATTTTTGTGCATTTAAACTTGTCATTTTGATTGGTTTTAACTGTTTTTTTGTTGTTTCCAGGCCTTGTACAGACATGTACGGCCTAGTAACGATGTACCAAATGTATGGATAGTTAGAGGATTAAATAATTTCCTTCTCATTTTTGTTTGGATTGATTTCATGGAGAAATGAAAGAGATATGTCGATTCTACTAAAAACAGTTATGAAACCCTCTATAACTAGGTTGAGAATAAGGGTTTGTGTTTTTCTCTTGAATCCACCAATGAAAAAGTTTATAATCTATATATTATGAAACTAGATTCACAGAGCTTTGAGATTCATTTGGTTTTGTATCAAATGGTTTTGTAGTTTGTGAGAAGGTTGTTTTAATGGTCTGTTACAGTGGTTTCTCTGTCATTTTGAGACAGCAAAGAACAGTCTCTGTTCGAAGGCCATAACTTACAATGTAACCGTTGGATGTTGCCAAATTTTATATATGTTTTACAAAAACTAATTTTTAAACTTTGGACCGGAGCGATTTCCATAATGTGTTATTGTTCAAAAGTTATTAATAACAGAGTATGGGTCTATAAAACTACAGAATGACAGTTTTAGCAGGCAGTTTGCTGTTTCTTGGTCAACAAATGTTGTGTTTCAAAGTATTGAACATGGTACACATTTTCAATTGTGTGTGGAAGAACATTAAAAAAAAAGGAATTCTTGTTTTGAGCATGTGTATGAATGGATAATGTATTCGAAACATAATGTGTGGCAGTCATGGTTGAAGAAGGTTGAAGTTGTCTCCATGATCAACAATATATTGTTGTGCTAATGCTTTGTGTTTGAACATGATGGAGGATGGATTGGAAGGACTCAAAGGTTGATTGGTGAGTGTGATGACCCCCTTTTTTTTAGTAGGTATTGGCAGTGGCTTGGTCAGCTCATCATTGTGACCCTCGTGAGCTGATGCCGGGTTTTGAGGGTCCCAGTTGACAGAATTGCTATTTTTAGTAAGTCTGTACTTACTATCTTTAGTAAGTCAGTTTGGTCAGTTTCCATTTCTGGCGGGGCAGTATCGGCAGTGGCCAGTATTCCAGACGATGTTCAGTTTGTGCAGTTCTTTGGCTGGGAACTTACTATTTATAGTAAGTCTATTTTTGGTAGTTGCTATTTTTGCAGTGCAGTGGATGGCTATGTTAGTCTGGCAAGATCAGCAATGGATGCAGGTTTTATCACTGGAGTGCATATTTGTTAATTAATTAATGTTAATTCATAACCATATGTTATTAATTAATAATAAAGCCATATTATTATAATAATACTTTATTATTATAATAATTTGGAGGTTGCTATTCCGGAGACTGGTTAACTGATATATCCTTTTGGAAACTATGACTTTTGAAGGGTTATAAATATGGATTCATTCTTGGAGTTCAGGATCGATTGAATATATTATATTTTGTTTGTTTTCTCTGAGGAGTTCTGATTTGTAAATCAAATCCCTTGCTGAGATATAAGGGTTTGATATTGAATTGGTTTAGCATCTGGAAGACTGATTCTCGTGGAGCTAATCCACCATTGGTTGCTGTTGTATAACCAATCCATTCTCCTTCGTATTGTGTTGCCTGTGTCTGAAGGAAGAATTTTATTCTAAAGATTGAACCACATTTGAATTAAGGCCTGCATAAGAGGCCGAGTCATTATTACTTGACAGGGTGTTACGCTGGGCATAATTGTTCTTAGCCACGGCTGGAGTCATCCTCCCTAGCATTCGCGGGTGGAGGCAAACAGGGATCTCAGACGCCCACCCGCAATCACCTAGCTGCGGGCTCCTTCTACAGGCGTCCACCATCCTGCCGCGGGTTAGAATTCAGTGGTGGCGGCTAAGATTGGTGGCCACGTGGAGGAGTAGTGGCGTAGCCACTGCTGTTGTTGCTACCGTGCGAAGAAGGCAGGGAATCGAAGGTGGCATTAGCCACTGAGGTGTGTTGCTGCGACCGCGTGGGAAGGAGCTGGGTTAAAAACCAAGCTGCAGACTTCATTGGGTGCCGATTCAAGCTCTACCTTGCTGCGGGTTATTGATAAGATTAAAATTCGTATGTGAGCTTGCTCCGTAAAAGTTGTAATTTGGTTTTTGGCAGTTGAATAGTATTTTCCAGAATTCTGAGAATAACAAAGAGTGTTGTTAATTTTAACCTTAAGATTCGGAGTAGCATTTGCATATAATAAAACAAAGAGATTATATACTTGATTGTCGAATTTCTTTGCAAAATTAGTTGAAAAGATATCATAAATTCAGTCAGATTTGGAGTTTATAGTCAAATTGCCTAATGAGCCAGTCAGGTTCATTACAGTGAGTGTTTGAATAATGTTTCATAATTTTTTATGAATGTGTGCAGGCCTAGTTTAAGGGAAGACCTTAAGTGGAGAGACAAGGTGTGGATACCTCAAGGAACAAGGTAAGAAGAAAGATTGTGCTGAGTCAAGGATAATGCTTGAATCTGATTTGTAGGATGGAACCAAGGGTTGGATCATGTGATAGATTGATCTTGATGGATAATTTGTCATTTTTCCTCTAACAAGTTGTTGATATAATAAAATGTTGATTGGATCATTAGAATCCTATGGAAGATTGGTTGTTTGTAGGATGCTCTGCATTAGTTTCCCAAAAAGATACATCAGTTAACTACTCTCTGGGATAGCAACTTCTAAGTTATTATAATAATAAAGTGTTATTATAATAATGTGTCTTTATTATTAATTAATAACATATAGTTATTAATTAACAACAATTAATTATCAAATATGAGCTCATGTGATAATTTTCGCATTCACTGCTAGTAATAACTGATCGACATGGCCACCCACTGCATTGCCAAAAATAGTAACTGACCCAACTGGCTTACTATAAATAGTAAGTCCAAACTTACTAAAAATGGCTAATCTGTCCACAGAGACCCTCAAAACATATTGTCAACTCACAAGGGTCGCGATGATTAGTTGACCACAATCAGGCTCCCAAAGCCTGCTAATTTGGGGACATCACAGTCCTCCCTCCCTAAAATTGCTTGTCCTCAAGCAATAGCAATCTAGGGTGCTGCATAATATCCTCGGGTTCCCAAGTAGCATCTTCGTCAGGTAATCCCTGCCACTTAACCAAATACTGCCTAATAGTCCTTCGGCGCAACTGTCTCTCACGCACATCCATAATAGCCTCAGGTATCAACTCAAGTTTCCCCTCATCATCCAAGCGAGGTAGTACAGCAGAAAGAACCACAGTTCGACCCAGAGTTTCCTTGAGGCGCGACACATGGAACACATTATGCACTCTACTGTTCTCAGGTAAGTCCAGCTCATAAGCCACCTCCCCAGCACGTCTCACCACATGAAAAGGTCCATAATACCGTGGCTTGAGCTTTTCAGTTCCACTCTTCCGGATGGAAGACTGCTTGTAGGGCTGCAACATCAAATAAACCATATTCCCCACCTCAAAGGAGCGTGCTGTCCTCTTTTGATCGGCATACTGTTTCTGTTGATTTTGTGCTTTCTGTATATTATCTTTTAGTGCCCTCATAATATCCTGGCTGTCTTGCAACAATTCACCTGCACTGGGCACCCTGCTATCACTACATAGTAAGTCCATAAAAGTCGGGGGATCATAACCATACAAAGCCCGGAAAGGAGACATCTATATCGTCACATGAAAAGTGGAGTTATAACAATACTCACACATATGTATCCACTTTACCCAAGCCCTCTGCTGCGAAGAAACATAGTTCCGAAGATAGCCTTCAACCCACTTGTTGACAATCTCAGTCTGGCCGTCAGTCTGTGGATGGTAATTGGTACTCGATGTCAACTCTATTCTACATAACCTGAAAATCTCCTACCAGAAGTGGCTCATAAAGCGACTATCTTGGTCACTCACAATGTTTCGGGGTAGGCCATGCATCCTAAACACTTCCCAAAAAAATAAATTTGCAAACTGTATTGCAGAGTAAGTAGTGGTGATAGGGAAAAAATGTGAGTACTTAGTGAGCCTATCTACTACCACAAAAATGCAATCCCACCCCTGGGCTTTAGGTAGCCCCAGAATGAAGTCCATAGATTTACTCTCCCACTTCTACTCAGGGATGGGAAGTGGCTGTAACAAACCGGCGGGGTAAGTGTGCTCTTGTTTGTTCTGTTGACAAACGGAGCACTTGCGAACATATCGCTGCACATCTGCCTTGAGTCCTTTCTAGGTAAACCATTCCCGAATATGCCTATAGGTTTTAAAGAACCATGGGTGACCAGCCATAGGTGCGTCATGAAAAGCATGGAATATAACCTCTCGCACTCCCGATCCAGCCACAAGAAAAATCCTACCCTTATAAATGATCAATTCATCTACCAGGGAAAACCTGTCATCCTGAATACTGCCATCTATAATACCTGTAGCCCATGTATCCCTGGCATACTCAGAAAGCATCAATTGTTTCCAATCCTCAAAAATCTCGGTGAGCAAGTAGATGTGAGGCCTCCGCGAAAGAGCGTCTGCAACAACATTCTGAGTTCCTTTGATATAGGTAATATCAAAATCATATGACTACAATTTACTCACCCATTTCTGTTGCCTTTCATTGAGATCTCGCTGCCCAAGGAAATGCTTCAAACTATTGTGATCAGTTTTGATGCAAAATTTACTCCCCACTAAATACTGTCTGAATTTGGCCAAGGCATGCATAATGACCAACATCTCCTTATCATACACACTGAATGTTCTCTCAGGACCACGTAGCTTCTGACTCTCGAAAGCAATGGGATGGCGATCTTGGGATAGTACTACTCCTATACCCTCTCCTGAGGCATCACAGTGTAAATCAAAAGGCCTCGAAAAATCCGGTAACGCCAAGACTAGGCAAGTAGTCATAATAGTCTTGAACCTCTCAAAGCACTCCTGTGTCTGATCGGTACACTGAAAGGCACCCTTACATGTCAAATCTGTAAGGGGGGCAGCATGCCTCGAAAAACCTGCCACAAATCTGCGGTAGAAAGTACATAACCCAATGAACCCTCTCAATTGTGTCAGGGTCTCGGGCGTGGGCCAATCTGAAATAGCACGGATCTTATCCGGATCCACACACACCATCTGCACCAATAATATGACCCAAATAAAGCAGTTTTGTCATTCCCAGGGCACACTTAGATTCCTTGGCGTACAAGGAATCCCTCTCCTAAATACTCAATACTGTATCAAGGTGTGCAACATGGTCATCCCAAGTCTTGCTATAGACTAGGATGTCATAAAAAAATACCAGTACGAATCTTCTCAGCTGGCTGTGGAATACCCTGTTCATCGTGGACTGGAAGATGGCCGGGGGATTTGTCAGACCGAAAGGCATGAGAAGGAACTCAAAGTGCCCACAATGACATTTGAACGGTGTCTTCTCGATGTCCTGCTCCCTAACTCGGATCTGATGGTATCCAGACCTCAAATTTATCTTCGAAAAATATTGTGCCCCGTGCAACTCATCTATCAACTCACCAATCCGAGGGATGGGGTACCGGTTCTTAATAGTCTTCCTGTTCAGCATCTGGTAATCAATACACATGCGCAAGGTGCCATCTTTCTTCTTCACCAGAACAACTGAAGAAGCAAAGGGGGATTTACTCAGCCGAATGTGCCCCATCTCAAGTAATTCCTGTATTGTTTTTTCAATTTCATCTTTCAGCCGTTTCGGATACCTGTAAGGAGTGATCATAATGGGCTTAGTGCCCTCCTACAACTCTATGATGTGCCCGATTCCCCTATCTGGGGGTCTACCCGAGGGTAAGTCTCTAAACACCTTATCGTGTTTAGTTCTCAACTGTTGAATATCAGGATGATATGTGAATTTATCTATGCTATCCAACGAAGGCATCGGTCTACACTCAACTACCCAATCTATCTCATCCTCATGCCGTACTGAATGCTGCATCCGCCTGAGTGAAATCTGCGTAAGCCCCTCATCTCTAATGGCCTTAAGTACCTGTGGTTGCTTGTCTGAGATAAATCTTATCTCCATCTTCTCAATACTAATGTAGATGTCCTTAATAGTGTGTAGCCATGCCATCCCCAAGACCAAATCCATACTACCCATATCAACCACATAATAATTTGCATTAAAGGCATAAGTATCCAGCTTAACTAGTAAATCAGTAACCATCTTGTTACACTTAAGAGTGTAACCATCTGCTACCTTCACTCTTGACCCCTTAAAATCCTCTGTCTAGATTCCTCTGCGGGTCACCAAACGAGAGTCAATAAAATTGTGTGTGGCTCCAGTATCAAAAAGCGCAGTCACCCTCTGTTTCAGCTAGAAGACCATGTAATCTAAAATCACCCTCTTTTTTCATACTGGAGAGGTATGCCACCTTGAGGTTTGATTCATCAACCTCATCTTTCTTGTAGCCATCAGCTCCCTGAATGCCCTGATCCTGATTAGCCATCTCACCTGTATACTCAGGAATGTCCTCGTCATCGTAGAACCGCTCCATCATCCTATGCTTACCTTGTGGTTTCATAGGACAGTTATGTGTAACATCATACGGGCCCTGACAATAAAAATAAAGTTTCTTTCTCCTTAAATCATTAAGTGTTTCCTGATCTAAGGGTGCTGCCATAGGACGTTTAGAATTTGATTTCTCCTCCCTTCTTGGGGCTGTCCTATCATAAGAAGGCCCGGGAGGTTTCACAGCAAACTGTCTCTTTGGCGTAGAAGACTCCAAGTCTCTAGCCTTCTTCATGGGTTCATGTAAGGATGGGGGATCTAGGGACTTAACCCATCCACGTAATGGTTCAACTAATCCCTCTAAGAATAGCATCACTCTCCTCCGCTCTGAGATATCATATACCATAACTGATATGCGCTGAAACTCGCTGATGAAGCCCTCTAAACTGTCTGTCTGCCATTAACTGAGCCAACTCTCTGAAATAAACCTATGGGTCCTTTTTGTCAAAGCGCTCAATCTGCCTATCCACAAACTCTTGGTATACATTAATCTGGTCATGATGTAGTAATCTTAACCCATGGTACCACCAGTTATGTGTAGTTCCATCCAAATGCAGAACTGCAAATCTAATGGGGTCCTCCTCAGTCATAGGACGCAATGCGAGGTAGGTGTCAAGCTTATGGATCCAAGCCCTAGCAGTGACCCTACCGCTGCCATCAAAATGTGCTAGCGTCATCTTGCTAGCCACCTGTCTCAAATCATTCTGCCCCATCCTCTGTCTATCATGTGTTGGTCTTCCCCTCAAATGTTCCCGTTTCTGTGCCAAATATCTATCAAAATTCAAATTTTGCTTCAAGGCTGGAGGAAGGGCATCCCATTCAGCATAGTGCGTGACTATATCATCAACAAAAGGGATATTTTCAGCATCAGCGCTGGCTGCATCAGCCTCTGGTCTCATACATTGGGGACCCTGGGGTCTGAACTGGTCTCCCCTGTCGCCTGCCCTATCTACTCTATCGTATCTTGGGGTTCTAGGATCATAATCCATGTGCCTGTCATCAACCTGCGATCTATGTGATGTGACGGAGGCATCACACGATCTCTCCCTACTCTGATCCCTCGGAAGAACGATCCCTTTCAACGTGTCAGAAAGCTCATGTAATACATCAGCTACATGATGCTGGCCTGCTGCCAGGCTCTTGAAGGTCTCCTTAGCTTCTCTGTCTATATCTGCTTCATTAGCAGTTGTGGGTCTTGCAGGACCTGCTGAGCCACCTGGATTATTATCACCACCAAGTACTGTGCCAAACTGAATATTTGCATCTTCATTTGGTGGGGGTGACTGGCATCTCCGGTAGTAATGCCTACCGGGAATAAATCTCCTATCATCTGCCATAATTGAATTCCCGAATAATAATAATAATAAAAATGAACCCGATTTCCCTACAGGCTGATAGGAAACTGCTTTGATACCACTGTAATAACTTAAAGTGTGAAAAATCCTTATGAGAATAAAATTTTCCTTATAAAAATACATAAAATCTGGATGGAAATAGAATTTCCCCTCCAAAAATGCATAGAATCCGAATGGAAATAGAATTTGTCCTTGAAAAATCATGAAAATCCAGATGGAGGTAGAATTTCCCCTCTTGAGGAGATATTTGCGATGAAAAAACTAAGTGTTGGATCAATTTATCCAGGTGAAGGTCAATTTTCCCCTTCTGGATATCAAGATCATGGAACAAAGTGAAGAGTCTAGATGCAGAATTATTTTCCCCTTGGACTTTATACTTAGAAAATTTAAAGGGAATTACCTTGTCCAGATGGATATGGATTTTCCCCTTTGTCCCGATGAAGATGATCTTTCCACTATCCAACACTTAGAAATCTTTTGAGCTCCAAAGTTAGGAAGATCCCGATAGAAGAGGAATTTCCCTTTTTTCCTTTGAGGGCCATTTTTGTTAAGTGAAAATGTCAAGTATTGAGAATATATTAGTCCCTATGAGGGTTGATTCTGCCCTCTATGGACAAGGAAGATTATTTAAATGGAAACAAGGCAAATTTGAAGGACTATGGAGTCCCTAAGTGTAAGAACCCCCTGTGTTCTAACTCTAGAAAACACTAGAATGTTACAATTTTAGATGTTTGACATTTGGTCAAACACTTTGCAGGCAAGCTCTGATACCACTGTAAGAACGCTTGCAGGTTCTAACTTCACCAACCCACTGAATTGCTATGCAATGATATATTTGACTGATTGTTTTAGAATAAAAATGCAATTTCTTGAATTTATTAAATGGGTTGCTATGCAAGAATTCACTTATGTAATTGTCTTTAAATTTTCAAAAGTGTTTCCTGGCAAGAATATAAATTTTGCAAGAAATAACAAACTGAAATAAAGTTCAACTATATGAGTGCTGCCATTGAGTTTTATTATTTATATCTTCATAAACAATGATCAAAAACACTCTATTCATACCCGAAATTTACACCAACTCCTTTAAAGTGAAATATGGAATTAATAGCAGCAACGTAAAAAGCTTGAAATCTGATCAACAATGCCTGCAATAATGAAGCTACAGGTCTGCAATAGATGAGACTTCAAATTTGCTTCAAACCCTTGATATTTCTTCACCAATAAACCCAATCATGGCCTTTG
>MU228444.1:2193923-2209935 GCA_018584345.1 Thuja plicata
TTACACCAATTCAAAGTGCTGAAAACTATGAAGAATTCCCAATTCTCCAAGCTGAAACTTCTGAAACCCTTGTCTCCAAATTCTCTTCACACAATTTAATAATATCAAATGCATAGAATGAATGAATTTTCTCTTGCCTTGGCTTTTTATAATTCTCCAAGAGAAATAGACGTGTATTTTCACAAATACACTTCTCATAACTTAAAAATATTTAGCTTTTGTTGCACTTGCTTTTGATGTATTTGAAATATAATATTTAATGATATTTCTTTCCAATTTGTGTACAATGAAATAATATAAAGCATACTTTATTAAACACTTATATCTCCCTTTTTAAATAACACTTTATCACTTATTATAAAGTATATTTTTAAAACATTTAAAACTCCCTTTTAAATAAAGTCCACTTAAACCATAAAGTTTGTTGTGGTTAATTTCGTTTTAATGAAATTAACGTCAACTCTACGAAAATTAATTATGTTTTTTTATCAAATTGCATACCCTATGCCTTGAGAAATCAGATTTTTGATATCCACCATAAACAATGTATCATAATGATGTATCCGAATCAAGATTTCCAATCCCAATTGCAAGTACTACTGCATGTAGCCTTTCACAAAATTCAAAATGTAACACCCTAAGAAAGTGTTATTTTTTGCCCCCACACTTCGAATTTTGGGATTTTCCATACCCTTTGCATATTCAGCTACATGTTCCTTTCCATGCAATGAAATATGCAATCCCCTTTCCGTGCGACGAAATATGCAATCCACCGAAAAATTTCCGACAAAAGTTTGTTTCAAATTTACCATTTTCCCAAAGTCGGAACTTTTGAGGCCTATTACATGTACTGCTACATGTAATCAAAAGTGTAACTACCTCAAAAATCTCAATACTTATCATTTGCAAATCGAAGGTTTTTACACCAACTACATGTTCAGTTACATGTAGTCGAACATGCAATCACTTCCAAAACCTCCACTCATACCATTTCCAAAGTGGAGATTTTTACACCAACAACATGTTTTGTTACATGCAATCAAATGCGCAGTCGCATAAAAAATCTCCAACAATACCCAAGTTTAAGCAACTCCAAGTTAAGTCGTAACTTTTTGACCTGGCTGCACGATGAACTACAAATGTAACTACACATGTAGTCAAACATGCAGTTGTGTCCAAAACCTCCGATTTCACTTAAAGTCCTTTGCTTTTCCCATGTAGTAGGAACTTTTTGGTCCAACTACATAAACTGTTACAAGTTGAACTACACATGTAGTCAAACATGTAGTTGGGTCCAAAACCTCCGATTTCACTTAGTCTATTGTTTTTCTCATGTAGTAGGAACTTTTTGGTCCAATTACAAAAACAGTTACAAGTTGAACTACACATGTAGTCAAACATGTAGTTGGGTTGAAAACCTCCGAATTGCATCCATGGCCCACAAAAAACAACTTTTTCACTTCAGCCTTGTTTGAAGCATAGTTTGCAGACATGATCTACCAACTTTCAGAACCAAATACTACAGATGTTCATCCAAATTCAGAGGGCCAACCGTCATGCCTAAAGGAAAGATGAAATTCAAGTTTAATCAACTTTCGAATTCTTTCAAGACTGATTCCAAGCAGGTGATAGCGGATCATTAAAAGGGATCGTGAACTTTTTTCCAGTCATGGGTGAAAACAAAAATCAGTGATGCCAACAAATGCAAAGGTCAAAGTGTTATTTTCTGCAGATGTTCCCACCCATGTACAGATTTGAAGATTTCCAACACTTGGCAATCTGGTGACACGAAGACCTCTTTGACAGAGGTTGATGTAATAGGAGTCATGTCTTGTTAGATACTTAGTTTATTTTTCATCATGCATTTTGTAATGTAGTTTTGAGGCTACATGTAAAACATAAAATTGTTATTGCATATGTAGTCAAACATGCAAAGCGAAAAATTGCAGTTACATATCTCATTACATGTAATCACATTACATAGGACTTTAGTGTTGAATAAGTCAACATTAGGTAGTTAGTTTTCTATGTTTTCCTCACAACCTCTCTCATATAAATACAAGAGAGCTCATTGTAGAATTTTATCTTTATGCATTGCAAGAAACCTCTGGTGAGATTGTGCAAGTTCAAACTTTTCTTTAATTTGTGCAAGTTCAAACTTTGCTTTAATTTGTGCAAGTTAACTTTGCAGTGAATAAAAAGCGAGTATTTTTCAATCTCTGAGTTGAGGAAGCTTGTGGAATTATTGTTGTTGCTATAAGGAGAATCTTGAATCTGGTTTTGTATAGACTTTGTGCTATAACTGTCAATTTGAGCTAGTTACAAGTGAATGCATAGACTTTGAGCTGTGGTTCATAGTTATATTAGAAGAAGAAAAGAAGTTTCATATGTTTTAAGTCTTTGTGCTTATCCTATTGCAGCTTTGTAGTTTGAAATTATGTCAGGATAGTGTATAAGTCTGTGAGCTTATATATATATTCCTTAGTCTATTGACAACTAGTACGCTTAGCAATTAATCTTTCGGTTAATTATGAGTTTATTGGTATTATTGCTTCAACTAGTATTTAGAGGTGAAATTGGTAAAAGTCTCCAAGTTCATTGAGTGTGTATTTGTGAAAGTGAAATCCTTCATGAAGAAAGAGGAAGTGATACGTGGAACACCCAATTTTAGATTAAATTTGAGTTTCTTGTTAGATTCTAGTTGAATTAGCAGCAATAAGAAGGGCGCCTCCCCTAAGTTGAGAGGAGAGATTGTTTCTCATACACTGTGTCTAAATAGTTCATTTTGAAAATAGTGTGTCTATGACTACTTACAAAATATTTAGCCAACAAAGTTATATTATATCATTGTGAAAAAGATATGCTGATATCGCTCTTCAACCAACAAACCAACAACTCCACAATTCTTTGTGTTGCCCGTATGACTTGAACAACTTTTCTAGGTCCCACTGACTCAATGGCAAAGGTGAGAATATTAGCAATAAATTGCGCATTTTTTACTTGCCCCTCACAATCCACAAATCTCAAAAACATTGCCCCTTTAGGGGACACCGCTATGACATTGATCAAGGGACTATTTCTTGCATCTTTCCACCCATCTAAAACAATCGATACCCCTGTCTCAATCTATGAATCCCTTACGGACTTCAACGCATCCTCAACCCCCTTGACCTCTTTCCAACAAGATGTTGCATATCTTCTCATAACTGCCCTTATACCCTCTTGGAGCTTCATTGACACTTTTCAACATCTTCTAGTATGGGGAGCAAGCAACACTTAAAGGCAACCCATTTCCATATGTGCATTTTTCTATATCTTAGTCGACAATGTCCTAACTCTCATTTTGAAATGAAGTTTCCAAAGGTCCCTTTATTTTGCCCGGAATTGGTGCTTGAGTTTTAGTTTTAGGCTCAACTGCGGTAGTTTAAAAGGGGTGGTCTTCTATCACAATATTTGAAGATGGGGGCTGCATTCCCTTTGATATTTTTTAGTGGGAAAATTTTGTCTACGTGCTTCTCTCTCATCTGCTTCTTAATGTTTCCTGATATATTTTAATACTGTTTCATTTGGTATAGGTGCTCCTTTTTTTCCAGGGCATTTCTTGACTCCTCCTCCATGGAATCCACACAAATGGCCTACCACCCGATAATATGAACTATTCCTTTCTACATCACAACTGCGACATTTCCAATGGAATGCACCACCACTTGGAAGGGGTCTTATAATATCAACATACTTCTACAAAGGAGAATCTGAATTTGGATCTATTCTTTGCTGTTCATTTTTGCTTATGGAGGAAGAGGTAGATGCCATTGTAGTTCCTATGACAAGAGATTTTATACACATTCAAAATAAAAACAAGAAAATGAAAAAAAAATAGTTAGATCTTATGGACAATTAAAGAGAAAAAATTTAAAAAACTTAAACAAAAACAAAATAAAATGAAAAAAAAAAACTTACGTCTTTCACCCAATAGAAGCTTGCAAAGGTGTAGGAATGAGGCACAAACACTTGACCAAGCCTCACAAATCAATCTTCCAACTCCCTCTTGCTTAACCAAACTTTTCCTTAACCACGTATTTGCTCCACCTCAAGAGAAAACAATCTATTTGCACACCAAATGAGACATAAAACCCAACATAAGTCATTATAGAAGCACTTTTTAGGGCTCAAGATGTAAAATTTTATTTAAATTTTTTAAAAAAGAACTTGGGCGTCACTTTTCCGCCCAAATCCACCCGTGGTCCGACCAAGTTCAGCCTGGTCTGGCCTAGGTTCGAACTGGATCCAGCTGGATCGAATTGGCTGCCTTGGGCACGGACCCTGTCCGGACCTATTTATATTGCTAGGACCATTGTTGGGCCCGGAGCCAGTTCAAACTAGACCACGACTAGGGTCCTTCAGGGCCGAACCAGACTTCATAGTTTGTAACCCTCCATCTATCTAATCTTGAGAGAATTGATCTTGTAACTCTACCTAGGTAGGTTCATCGTCTTCTTGCTGTCCCACTCTTGGTGGAAAGGTCGGTATCATTGGTCTAGAGCTTGTTGCAAGGATACGATGATTTGGACTTTTATTGTTGATTGAATGCCCTTCATTTCCACCATTGCCTCCATTATTGCCCTTATGGTTGTTATGATTGTTATAAGTATTAATCATGGTTTGAGTCAACATCTCTAACAGTTGCGTCATTTGTTGTTGGGTAGTACGCTGCTCTGCCATCAATTGATCCAATTGATCATTGAAGTCTCCCTTTTACCCCATGTTCGTCTCTCCTTGTTTGATGAGGATTCAGATTTTACCTTAACTTTTGTAGTTTGGGTAGGCTGCCAATTTTTCCTTAACCCTCTGTAGTAGTATCTTATCTCTTGCTCACTCATAAACCTTCATGGGCTGGTGGGATAACTGGCTTTGATACCACTGTAATGTCCCCTTAGGAAAATTCCTCTAGTTTTGCACTTCAATGAGTCAACTATGCTTATGGATATTATGGTCTTGATTGGAAATGTATATTGGATTTATTGCTGTGTAAAGCTTATGCAAAAATGACTTCAAGCAAGGGCTTAATTGGTGAATCTCATATGAATATGAAATGCTATAACATAACTTTCCTTATTCGATACATGTTCAGAATGCTGTCCAAAAGAAGTCAGTCCTGAAATCTGATAATAGTATATACATATTATACTATGATTATTGTATTTCACTTATTTATAATCATTACAATTATATCAACTTCTGATCTTTGTTTGGTAAGATTGCTGTTTCTGACTATTCTCTTATAAGCAAGGGATTGGATAGCTATGAGTCTGATACAAATTGGTTGTAGGTCAGATCTATGTCACTCTTCCTGATATATCTTTATATTTTTGCAACTTGGACACTGTCTTTGTTACTTTTGCTTGCGCTGTGTGTGTCTTACCTTGTACGGGGTGGGTACCTTGTGTCTTACCCGCTTTTACCAGGCGGCTAAGGTTCTTGTGAGCGCTTAAGATAAAATAAGAATAAAAACAATTTCCTCGATGCTTGTTTGTTGCCACCCGATCCTCCTCTAATATCTTCGAATAGACATGATGTGAGGAGTTGTATCTCTTCTGCTTGTCTCTTTGGTTGACTTATCACACATTTAGTTAATGAATGCCAATTAATGTCATAATGCTTATTGCTCTGCTTATCCCTCCTTTTGACAGTGATAATACTAATCCTTTTGGGCAGCGATAGTAATTTTAATATGAAACATGAAACATCCTTTATTTTGGGCAATAATGCTCCTCTTAAGCGGTTTTCTCTAATGATTGTATGGGGATCATTTGAAATTGAAATTCTCATTATTTCTTTATTTATGGGATTAAATTTGTCCTCAATTTTGGTAATGCACCTCTATTAATTGAGAAAAAAAAGACTTGAATTTTGTTAGTTCTATGCAATCTTTTCCATACTTTTTAAGTCTGGGTGCATTTGGCACTGATAAGAGAAGTTTTTCCATACACGTTCTATTCATTGCATACTTATTAAAGTTAATGAATTCAACATATATCCTTGACTGTCATAAATGCTTGTTTATCTCCTTGCATGAAATTTGTCATTGTATCCTATCTCGTTAATAGAGTTTTTCCATCCAAAATCTTTTGTGAACACATTGTATTATGTGCAGAGCCTTAAAATTATCTGAAGTGCCTGATACAAGACTCTAATTTGTGATGTTCTGCCATAAAAATATCACAAAATAAAGGTCAGAAATATCCAGGTGCAATATTACATTTTAACCACTTATTCAGGACAAAATTATAAGTTGAACGTCAACATCAAACCAAGCATGGATGCTATTGGTTTGTATATCTAAACAAATTGCATGACATTACCTTTCAGCTGTCATAAATACTCAAATTTCTCCCTTGGGCACATATTATTCTGTGGCAGAAATGTTATCATTTTTTAATATTAATGGCGAGTTTGACTAGTAACTAGCCTTTATGGATATAATATACCATCTTTTAATTGTAAAGATATCTGAATGCCTAGTATATATGCACAAGATGCAAGCTTTTGTTTGAAAGAATACTAAACCATACCATTTTAAGATGAGACGATAGAGATCTTAAATAAGAAATAGACTGATTCTTATATATTTGTTTCATGTACAGGTTCTTCTTGATTATGAGGATGTGATTCACATACCCATTTATAGTGACATGATAAAAGACGTGAATAAAGAAATTCTTAATATCAGGTATCTACTTATTTTGGTTTGTAATTTACTTTTCATTATGCTACACATTTTGATTAACAAGTGTAATAATTACATTATTTTTTAAATTTCAGATTGTGATTTATTTGTCATGATAATACAAAATTGATTTTTCTATGAAATTAAACTTGATGGCATGGTATAAGTACAACAGGAACCACATTATACAGTATAAATGGTAACATTTAATGTTACTCACTGTAATTGACACCCTTTTTTTTAATGTATTGCAATTGAAATGAGATAGTAGGCAAGTTCCTTTCTATTTTTTAATCATCCAGTTCCTGAGATGGGCAAGGTGGGAACTATTTACCCGCTGGGGTAACCTAGTTTACTGATGCATAGCCGTTGTACGGAAATGCAAATACATAAGATAGATCAGAGAATACCAGAATATTTATTAATCATTCGTAACTTGAGTACATTTACAATAGTCACTATCAGCATATCTCAAATAGAAAGTACATTGCTTATATAAACCCGAAGGGGTGTGACCAAACGTCACCACCGACTCCCAACTGCCGTCCGGTAGTAACTAAGTACCGTCGGAACACACATAATATAACTAATACCTGACACAGCATAAAGTAAACTCTACGGCTAACAGGAACGTATGGTGTTGAGGACTATACAATAAACTAAAAAGCTTGCAACAAAAGGGAATTGCACTAGGTGGAAAGGCGGCCAGTCTCATTTATTCAGTGGATTGCTTATGCAATATTGAAAGAAAGAACACCTAACACTTATTCAATGGAGTGTGCAATTACAGTAATTTCACTTATTTAGTGGGGTAATAAACATGACAGTTGCACTTTTCAGCGGGAAAGAAATACAAAACTCACTACTTATTCAGTGGGATAAGTAAGAAAAGAACCAAAACCATCCACTTATTCAGTAAGAAAATAGCACTTTAGCCACTTTTTCAGTGGGGTGAGTACAATAAATCAATGAGCTTATGCCAAATATACTGGGCGGTACTACCATTCAGTTTTAATAATGATATAACATGATGAACCATCTAACTCATAAACTGCTGCAACTACTTTAGTATAGTTCAAATAACATGAACTAATCATCAAGTTGTGAAACACCAGTGATATACCTTGACGAATCCTGAAGAATATGCTGGTACAGGTTTGTTAATGCTCTGTAGACATGCTGCGATATGTCTGGACAGCAAAGAAGACACTTGGAAATACCAACTCATGTCCAACACATCCAAAGTGAACATATGTAGAAATACCTGTTCAAAGCATGCCTAAACGTCATCAAATCACATTGAAAGAATAATAAGTCAGACTGTATAGCAGCAACTGAAATTTGTAGGTCTGCTAATCTGGTCTTTTTGCTGCTGTTTTAGTGTCAAATCAGACTGTGAAACATGTTGGTGATGCACAAAAATTGCTGATTGGTAGCTCCCTATCATCAAAGCACGCCTAATCTTTGTCAAGTCACATTAGAAAAATAATAGGTCAGACTGTATAGCAGAAACCAAAATTTGTAGGTCTGATAATGAGGTCTTTTTGCTGCTGCTCTAGTGACAAATCAGACTATGAAACATGTTGGTAATGCACAAAAATTGCTGATTTGTAGCTCACTATCACATAAAATTGCATAGCATTGAAAATAATACTTTTAACTTGCTATAAAACAGTACCAAAACACAACCAAAGGATAACTGACAAATTGATATATAACGTTAGTCATCTATAGGTCTGAGATGTTTTGGTAAATAATTGAATGAATACATGAAATGATCAAATGATCATTTAAAGGGTTACAGAGATGATGTTTCTATAACGAAACAATCGTAAATTAGAAATTATCTAATATTTACATTAAGTTATAATATTGACCATTAAATAATAAATAATAAAGATATTATTCGAATACCCTCCCTTAATGGTCAATCTATTAACTAGACCACGTTGCCCCCTAAATTTTACAAACTTGTCTAGGCTCAAAGACTTGGTGAGAACATATGTTGTTTGATCTGCATTCAGAACATACAGCAATTGAAATGATCCATCTTCAACCTGCTTCCGAATGAAGTGACAATGAAGTTCGACATGCTTTTGGTTCTTTCGTGGAAGACCAAATTCTTGGCCAGTTTGAGCACCCCTTGATTGTCACAGTAAAGGGGAGTGGGATTTGCTTGAGACATCTACATGTCTGAAAGCATCCTCTAAAGCGAAACTACTTCACAAGCTGCCTTAACTATTCCTCGATACTCAACTTTTGTCGAGGAAAGAGCCATTGCCTGCTGCTTCTTCCTAGTCCATGTGACTGCACCAGATCCCAAACTGAAAACATATGTTGAATGTTGATGTTCTGTTATCAACGGAACCTGCCCGATCCAAGTATGTAAAAACAAGTGTAGGATCGTGAATTCTGTTGTACAAAGGACCAAAGTCAGAAGTGCCCTTCACATAACACAACACATGCTTCGCTGCTACCCAATGATCAGCCTTAGGGGCTGCCATGAAGCGTGAAATGTAGCTCACTACAAAACTGAGATTAGGCCTAGTAGCAGTAGGGTAGATGAGACTGCCCTCCAATTGCCTGAATGCTGATTCATTCACCACAGGTAAATCTGATTTGGCTGTTAGCTTCAACCCTTTCTCCATAGGTGTGGATGCAGGTTTACAGTCTTGCATCTGAAACTTGTCCAACAGACTGTGGACATACTTGATTGAGATAAAAAGATACTACCTTCAATCTGCCAAACTTCAACACCTAAACAATAGTGAAGAAGTCCCAAGTCTGTCATGTCAAAGGATTGATACAAACTCTATTTGATGTGATCAATCAAAAGTGCCAAACTAGCAGTGATAATTAGGTCATCAACATAGACAACATGTAAGAAATCCAGCAGGTCCTAACTCTTCCAGACCACTAATTTGCTATGCAAATGATATATATGACTGATTTTTAAAATAAATATGCAATTCCTTGAATTTTTATAAAGTGTTGACAGGCAAGACAATAACTTTGCATAAAAAGAAATTATAAAACTAATTTCCAAAGCATTGAACTAGATGCTCTTCTTATGATAGTACACTGAGATACAATGATCTTGAGGGGAATTTGTTGGATACATCTTCCTTCCATAGTGTGGACAGTGCAGTTGAGATTGCGCATAGGAGATCCGTTGTGCAGAGTCATCATGTGACTAGCCAGTTGAGAGTTGGTGAGGGAGATATTACTTCTATTCTTGAGCATTTCGATGCCGCTCGTCAGCTGTTAGTTGTTTATGGTTGGGGTGCTCCTATGACAGCTGAGCACGGTGGTGGTTACCTTTCTCTGACAGAGATTCATTCCTTGCGAGAGGCCGTAAGGATTTTGAGACAAGATTATTTACAGTTGGTGGCCGACCAAGATCACCTAGTTGAGTGGGGGAGTACGACATACGAAGCACTGATGGACAGAGAGGAAGAGGTGAGTGAGCTTACGCAGGAGCTCACAACGACTTTTGAGGCTTTAGAGGGCACTCAGTTGGCTCTCTAGGAGTCGCAGGGATGTTAGGCAGAGGTAACTGTGGAGTTGGAGCGGATTCAATCTTTGCCAGCCATAGATCCAGTTCAGTTGCATATAGTAGTGGTTGGTGGTGAGTCAGCTTCCACAGTTAGCAATGATGGATTTGTTGGGGACACGGTTACATCCATCCTTGAGACAGATGCAGTAGATATAGTTGAGATGTGTGCTTCAGTGGAGGACAACTGAGAGAGATTTGGGGTATCAGGTTCTCTAGTTGTTAGCACGATGACAGATGATACAAAGCAGGTTGTTGAGAGTCCTAAGGTAGCAGGAGTGGATTCGTTAGAGTTGTGTGCCAGTTTTTGACATTACTCCTCTTGATTCATAGGATAGGGACAGGGTATCATCTGGTTTGGGGACTAGTTCTCATGATGATTTGTTTCCTTCTATCGGAAGCGAATCTATTCCTTCGTCTCATACAATTGATCATGATAGGCAGTTGGTAGTGCCACAGTTTCCGAGGGATCATTTGTGGATTGTAGGGGAGCAGGTTGATGTTGCTTCTTATAATTTCTACTGCACGGAGTCGTTTATGGAGTACTTGCTTGAGAGTTTGATTATGCGGGAGGGACCCTTCAGGACTTCTGAGGGTACACTCATCCGGGGTTCTCGCAGTATTCAGTTGTTAGTGGGGAAGATTGTAGATACCTTGATTACTATGCTTGCTCATCGGGATTTTGTGGTTGGGTTTGCTGAGCGGGTTACTTGGGACTCTACCCAACCAGTTGTTGGGAGTCAGAGTGTAATGAACCTATCCGGTTCTCTCTAACAATTTCTGTCTTAGCCAATTTGGATAAAACACTATGTTTGCTTGTTTCAATTTTTAACCTCTAATAATCAAATTTTCATTCATATGCAAAGAGTCAATTTATTCAATCATTTAATGACAGCATTTATTATATTTTCCTTCAAAGATGAATACATTTATTAAAGAAGGAACCTGTTTATTGCTGCTGATGACTCACGCGGTGTATAGGAGTGTAAGTGAGCCACAACTCCTCACGTGAACTGCACAACAGTCCTTCCTCTTCCCACGCGAGAGACACTACACTCTCCACGCTAGCTGTTGCAGACTCCACGCAGTGCTGGAGTAATAGCCGCGTCCAAGAAATAGCTTATGCAGCTAGTAATGCCGCTGCATATCCAATTGCTACATCTTCCTTTAATTTCGCCTGAGGGTAGCAATCCGTTCAACAGCCGTGGCGTATGGATGGACTCCCAGTCTGCCGCGGGCAGTAGTATACACAGCAGTCGTGGCTTATGAATGGCCCGATTTCCTTCAGCAATCCACACACCAGCAGATGAATTCGGTCTTCTACTAATCTCTGTTAGATTAGTTTCTGGAATGCGATTTCTTCTTTTTAGCAAATTGACCTCTTAAGCAGGCCACAGTTCAATCGAATTCTGCCTAGAATCCGATGCTTCCACGTATACAACAACACGTAGGAAGGATACAATCGATTATACAACAACAATCGATTGGTGATTAGCCCAAGAAGAATCAGTCTTCAAGCAACTAATTTGACCCTTATATTTCAGTAAGGGCTCAGATAATCAGAGACAATTCTCCAAACAAAGTTGATATAAAAAACATTTGATGCTCAGCTTCACAAATGGTCCTGTATTTATAATTCCTTGGATGCCAAAGTTGCCAAAACAATCACCAGTTAACCATTCTTCCAAAATATCAACTTCTAAGTCATTATAATAATAAAGTATTATTATTATAATAATAATATAATCCTTTTTATTAATTAATAACATATCGTTATTAATTAATATAATTACTAATCAAATATCATTCTGATGATGATTCCTGCATCCTCTGTTGTAATTCCTGATCAATATAGTCTTCAACTACACTGTCAGAAATAGTAACTGGCCCCCAAACTGACTTACTAAAAATAGTAAGTCCAGATTTGCGAAATTGGCAAATCTGACCACTGAGACCCTCAAAACATCCTGTCAACTCACGAGGGTCGAGCTGATGAGTTGACCATACTCAGGTTCCCAGAACCTGCTAATTTGGGAACATCACTACTAGTACAGTTTTTTTCAAAGATTGATTTGAGGTCCGGCTATCATCAGATCCGAGTCAGGGAATAGGACATCGAGAAGACAGCTTTCAGATGTCACTGTGGAACACCCTGTTCATCGTGGACTGGAAGGTAGCTGGGGCATTTGTCAAGCCGAAGGCCGTGACAAGAAACTCAAAGTGTCCACAGTGACATCTGAAAGCTGTATTCTCGATGTCCTGTTCCCGTCTGCTACCTGTACTCTCAACCCCTTGAAATCCTTTGTGTAGATACCTCTGCGAGTCACCAAACGAGAGTCAATAAAATTATGCGTGGCTCCAGTATCAAAAAGAGCAGTCACCCTCTGTCCAGCCAATAGACCATGTAATCTGAAATCTCCCTCTTTTTTCATACTGGAAAGATATGCCACCTTGAGGTTTGATGTATCAACCTCATCCTCTGTGTACCCATCAGCTCCCTGAATGCCTTGTCCCTCATCAGTCATCTCCTCTGTATACTCAGGAACATCCTCATTATCGTAAAACCACTCCATCATCCTGTGCTTACCCTGGGGTTTCATAGGACAATTATGAGTAACATCATAAGGCCCCCGACAATAAAAGCAAAGTTTCTTCCTCCTTAAATCATTAAGTGTCTCATGATCTAAGGGTGCTGCCATAGGACGTTTAGATTCTGATTTTTCTTCCCTCCTTGGGGCTGTCCTATCATAAGGTGGTCCTGAAGGTCTCGCAGCGAACTGTCTCTTCGGTGCAGAAGACTCTAGATCTCTAGCTTTCTTTATGGCCTCATGTAATGATGGGGGATCTAGGGATTTAACCCATCCACTTAGTGGTTCAACTAGTCCCTCTAGGAATAGCATCACCCTCCTCCGGTTCTGGGAACATCTGGTTCTCTCTAACAATTTCTATGTCTTAGCCAATTTGGATAAAACACTATGTTTTCTTGTTTCGATTTTTAACCTCTAATAATCAAATTTTCATTCATATACAAAGAGTCAATTTATTCAATCATTTAATGACAACATTTATTATATTTTCCTTCAAAGATGAATACATTTATTAAAGAAGGAACCTGTTTATTGCTGCTGATGACTCACCCGGTGTATAGGAGTGTAAGTGAGCCACAACTCCTCACGCGAACTGCACATCAGTCCTTCCTCTTCCCACGCGAGAGACTACACTCTCCACGCTAGCTGCTGCAGACTCCACGCAGTGCTGGAGTAATAGCCGCGCCCAGGAAATAGCTTAAGCAGCTAGTAATGCCGCTGCATATCCGATTGCTACGTCTTCCCTTAACTCCGCCTGAGGGTAGCAATCTGTTCAACAGCCGTGGTGTATGGATGGACTCCCAGTCTATCGTGAGCAGTAGTATACACAGCAGCCGTGGCTTATGAATGGCCCGATTTCCTTCAGCAATCCACACACCAGCAGATGAATTCGGTCTTCTACTAATCTCTGTTAGATTAGTTTCTGGAATGCGATTTCTTCTTTTTAGCAAATTGACCTCTTAAGCAGGCCACAGTTCAATCGAATTCTGCCTAGAATCCGATGCTTCCACGTATACAACAACACGTAGGAAGGATACAATCGATTATACAACAACAATCGATTGGTGATTAGCCCAAGAAGAATCAGTCTTCAAGCAACTAATTTGACCCTTATATTTCAGTAAGGGCTCAGATAATCAGAGACAATTCTCCAAACAAAGTTGATATAAAAAACATTTGATGCTCAGCTTCACAAATGGTCCTGTATTTATAATTCCTTGGATGCCAAAGTTGCCAAAACAATCACCAGTTAACCATTCTTCCAAAATATAAACTTCTAAGTCATTATAATAATAAAGTATTATTATTATAATAATAATATAATCCTTTTTATTAATTAGTAACATATCATTATTAATTAATATAATTACTTATCAAATATCATTCTGATGATTCCTGCATCCTCTTCTGTAATGCCTGGTATAGTCTTCAACTGCACTGCCAGAAATAGTAACTGGCCCCCAAACTGACTTACTAAAAATAGTAAGTCCAGATTTGCGAAATTGGCAAATCTGACCATTGAGACCTCAAAACATCCTGTCAACTCACGAGGGTCGCGCTGATGAGTTGACCATACTCAGGTTCCCAGAACCTGCTAAAGTGGGAACCTGTTAGTGGGGAAGATTGTAGATACCTTGACTACTATGCTTGCTCATTGGGATTTTATGGTTGGGTTTTCTGAGCGGGTTACTCGGGACCCTACCCAACCAGTTGTTGGGAGTTAGAGATTGGAGCCCTCTCTTGATTCTCAGTTGGGTTTTGATGAGCATCTGACAGGGATTGGAGCATTTCACCATGATTACACAGTGAGGAGCGCTCATCACTTCACTTTTGACCCACTGGTTGAGGACTTGTTTGCGTGTCGGCGTGGGTTGGCTCCAAGGTTATATCATCCTTTTTGGGATGGGTTTTCTCCATCTGTAGTTGATGGGGTTGGTTACTGCAAGTTAGCAGGAGGTGACTTGCAGGGTTAGTACATCCAGGATGGTTTTACAGTGGATATATATCTGGATTACGAGAGTACACAAAGCAGATTGGCAAGGTGTGCAGGGAGTTCTAGTTTGTTAGATGGTTTTGGATATCCTTCATTCTTGATTTGGATGGTTGTGAGTTTCATCTCTACTGGGATCCAGGGGGAGACATGATTAGCACTACGGATTGTGTGGGTCACTATGGTTGGAATGGTGACAGTGTGATCAGGACATCTTCGTGGATAGTGTTGTCATCACAGGGGTTTGCAGGTGATGCTTGAGATATTATACATACTTATCCTTGGGATCCGGGTGGATTGATATGTGCCTTGTTTCGGTGATTGCTTGAGGACATTTTTCAGATTCAAGGCTAGACGGGCCCTTCTGCATCGATCCATGCATTCACCAAGGATCTTGAGGTGGTGCTCCTTTTTGCTATATACTGACCAGTCGTCAAAAAAAGCTCTGAAGTTCCCCACGGACATGCCATGAAAGATATGGAGTATGATTCTTTGGAAGGTGGCTGGTGCGTTGCATAATCCAAAGGGCATTCTATTGTAAGCGTACACCCCATCTTCCACTACAAAGGTGGTTTTTAGCTTATCTTCCCCAGCAATGTCAATCTGGTTATAGCCTGAAAACCCGTCCATGAAGGAGTATATTTCATGGCCGGCTACCTCTTCTAGGATACTATCAGTAAAAGGAATAGGAAAGGGATATTTTATAGTTACCATATTCAAGCACCTGAAGTCCACACATATCCGGATTTGGATCCCGTCCTTCTTTAGTGATATAACTATAGGAGACACCCAATCACTAGTTTGTACCTTGAATATGATTCCTGCGTCGAGCATTTTTGTGATTTCCTCCTGAACCTTGGCAGCATAGTTCTTATTCATTCGATAAGGTCGCTTGTGCACAGGTCTTGCCCTTGGTATCAATGGTATCCGATGGACACACAATTCCGGTGGTACTCCTTTTAGGTCTTTATATGCCCATGCATATACATCCTTGTACTCAAGAAAGATTGTCAATGCTGCTCCCTTGAATACTGGGTCCCAGTCGTCCCCTATGAAGATTTCCTTGGGTTCATCCTTCTCGCCCAAGTTTATTGTTTGCAGTTTAGCCTCTTTGTATTCTATCTTTCCACCAAATGTGTGTGCTGGTTTGTTAT
>MU228444.1:2210207-2224190 GCA_018584345.1 Thuja plicata
ATCCTGACTTACACATTGATTCCTCAAGTCTATTGTGTACTTTCTCCCGTCGACCTCTATGGATAAGGTATTCTTTTTCCAATTATGGGTGGCCTTGGCTGCCACCAGCCAACCTCTCCCTAACAATCCATCGTACCCCTTCTTTTTTAGAGTAATTACCACAAAGTCGAGGTGAAACTGCTGTGTATCGATCCTTACCTTTTGCCCCATTAAGGTTCCTATTGGTTTGATTCCGTGTTGATCTGCTCCTACCAATTGAAATGTGGGTGGTCAGAGGGTAGGTTTTCCTAGTGCCTTCCAAGTCTCCTCCGGTAGAACATTCACACCGGATCCTCCGTCCACAATAGTATTAGACAATTTGCACCCCATTATCTCCATTTCCACTACTGCCGGTGTTCTCCCTGTCCCTATAGTGAATAGAGTATCTGTTGGTTTTTCTTCTTTCTCCTCCTTCAAGGTTTCCTCTTGGCTGCTTATTCCTTGTGATATTGCTACCCGCAGCTGAGGTAATGTTTCTAATAAATCAATAATTTTTACAAGAATAGTGGTTTCCAGTACTTGTTTCATGATGCTAGGTACTGGTCGGTTATTTGGGGATTTAGCAGCACTTCGTCTTCCTCCCTCTGGCATGTTATTTCTATTCTCATTCCTTGCTTCTTGAAACCTTTCTTTTTCTGTGGCTGTCGGGGTATGTAAGTTGCCTGGATTGCATTCTTGTTATGGCGAATACTTCATTCTTTGATTCTGCAATGTCGAGCCTGTTCACCCCCTTTTGTCTGGGACAATTGGCATCCTCATGATTTTCTGGTCCACACCATTTACATAACATCCCTTCATTCTGTCCTCCTCCACTTTGATAGTCTCGCACAAAGTGTCCCCACTCATTACATTGCCTACATTGAATCATGGGCCTTCCTTTAGAGTCGTACTGGATTGTTCTCCAAGGTGTGTTGTTATTACTATTATTGTTGCTCCCCTGTCTATTGTTTCGGTAACCTCCAGGTGAGGCTTCTGTGTTTGTGTTCCGTGGAGGGGTGGCCAGTGGTGTGGATTGTTCTCCTTGGGTAAAAAATACTTGAGCACTCCGTGCCTTAAGATTGTAGGGGCAATCTTTGATTGTGTGCCCCAGCACTTGACAGATATCACAGAAAGCTTTGCACGGGCACGTTCCTTTAGTATGTCCCTCCTCACAATCCGTACACCAAAGTTCCCTCCCTTCTCTTTTTTCCTCCTTACTTCCAGTAACTTCCTTCATTAACTGCATCATGTCTTTTCTCAAAGCCTGGGTGGTTTTGAACTCGTCCCCACTATCTTCTGAGCTTTCATTTCCGCTTCCATGCTTCTTAGCTTTGGAGGTTTTGTTTTCATTTTCGATGTCCATTGCTCGGGTGCATGCCTCTCCAAAGGATGATGGTGGTACTATCTTCATTTTCCACTTTAGGGACGGGGTTAATCCTTCAATGAACCATCTTTTTTTCAATCCGTCAGCAGGTTTGTTATCCAATTTCCCTATCAGCTCCTTTAATCTCTTGGTATAACCCCTAACTGACTCGTTTTCTCCTTGTCTGGTATTGTAGATTTCTGTAACTATCTCAACGTCATCCCGTAGGAGTCTGAATTCCTCCTCGAAGGCAGTACGAAGGTCCTTCCATGTGGTTTTCTGAACAACCTCCAAATCTGTGTACCAATCAATAGTGATCCCTCTTAGTGTGGCAGGGAAGGCTTTTAACCATTCATCTGTATCATTTTCTCCATTGGCCTGCCATATGGTGATACATGTTTTATAGTGTTGGGCCGGGTCATCGGACCCTTCTCTAGTAAATCTCGGAAGTTTCTGCTTGACTACTGCTGTTCTTCTCCCTCCTGTCGAGACACTTCCTCCTGCCGGGATGCTCCCTCCTGCGGGGACACTTCCTCCTGCCGGGATGCTTCCTCCTGGTGGGACGCTTCCTCCTCGTGGGATGCTTCCTCCGAAACTAGTGGTCTCTTCTTCTCCTTGTTACTCTTGTGTTTGGGTGGAGTGGGGTGTCTCTCGGTACTCTCTGCGGGCAGGTGTTTCAGGATTCTGTCCTCCTCCCTTCAATGTTTTTGAAATGGCCAAGTTGGCTTTTCCTTCTATGGTGTTTTGGATCAAGCTTTCCTCAAGTTGTCTTTCGCTTAGAGATTGGTTCCCCAACTCTCGCAAGCGGCGACGTCTTGCTTCTTGTTGTTGTTGGCCGAGAATCCACACTTCGTCTTCTTCTTCAGTTTCTTCTCCAGGCCTGCGTTTAGGATATTTATTTGGAAGCAGGGGCATGAATTTATGAAGTGGACCAAATGTCTAGCCAGGAGTCGAGGAACTCCGCAAGGTAGATCCTACACATTGGTGGTACCGAAATTAGTCCGTACCATGGTAATGTGGAACCGCTCTCTTGACTTCCCTTTCCACGTACCGCACTATCTAGGCTACCCCGCTCGTGTCTTGATCTATCGTTGGTATTCCCTCCTCTGTAGTATGACCTCCAGGTCTGAACTTAGGCAGCGGCGCCAAAATGTAGAATGGTTAACAATGCAAGATATATAGGACAATACAACAAGCATTCAAAGATACCATCAATACAATTACCAATAAACAACTAATTACCAATACCAATGAAATGCACAAGTACCATACCAGAATACCAAGATTGGGGAGGAAATGTTTATTTCTATTTCTTATTACCATAAACCAACAACTCCATACAATAAACCAAAGTATATATATAATAGTCGGTTGGTTGGGGAAACCAACAAACGCACCTCCTCGCTCCTAACTACCCTCCCGACAAAACATAATCAAGTCTAATAAAAACTGACTTTATTCCATACTACACAGGCCTCAGTTCAACAAATAAATTCAGTTCTGAGAATGAATAACTCCCTTCAGTCATAGGCAAACAATACGAAGGAAGCCAAATTGGCTATACTTCAGCAACCAATTGAAGAAATGGTTCCAGAAGAGTCAGCCTTTCAGATGCCAAATCGATTCAGTATCAAACCCTTATACCTCAACAAGGGATTTGATTTACAAATCAGAACTTCTCCTCAGAGAAAACAAACAAAATATAATATATTCAATCGATGATGAATGAATGCCTTGCCTATTGCTTTTATAATTAAAAAGTGTCTTCTCTCACACACTTTTCACTTGAAGCACTTTTATACTTAGGCACATATTGAGTAATATAATTTATTAACTCGTTTGGCTCCAAAAATGACCTTTTCATCAATATCATGAAATTATGACACACAAGGTCCCTGTTTCTTGTGCCCAAGATTTAAAACTTTTCATCCCGGTTCCGACGAGCTATAACACTAAGGTGCCCAACATATAATACCAACAATAATGGCAACCTTAGCTAGGGAACAAGAAACATCACAATCCACTTGGATCCCACGGAAAATTGTAAGCCATGCCCCTGGCGCAAAGTGCAGGCTCCTGTAGCATCCTCTGAAAAACAGACAGAATAACTCTGTAAAAAGATCCCTAACAATCACTCACCCACACTCCCATACTGAATCTATCTCTGCTCGGATCCCACGAGAAATGAATCTTAGGACCATCAAAAACCAAGATATATGGGTGACTCAGATCACATACACACTGAACTCCCCCTGCACACCCAACTGAAACACCAACTCTGTCAATCCTCGCGTCCCTATCTAACTGATACTCACACCCAACCACACTGTGGATATGATAACAACATAGGTACTTGAGTCACTACCACCAAATCCAAACTCGACAAAACCGACCTGGGCATGAAGATACAACAAGTGATATAACTTGCAGCTGTTGATCCCATCTGCAAAAGATGGTACTAACCCATCCCACAATGGATGGTATGAAACTGGAGGCCACCCACCACTATGAAAAACCAAATCCTCTGCCTGTGGGTCGAAAGAAGAATGATGAGCACACCTCACAGTATAATGTCGATAGAAAGCCCCAATCTCCGTCAATGGCTCATCACTACCAAACTGGGAATTAGGAGATGGCTCCAATCTTTGACTCCGCCTAACTGCAGGCTGGGTAGGATCTTGGGCAACCCTCTCAGCAAACCCAACCACAAAATCCCTGTTGGGAAGCATTGTAGCTAAGGTATCTAGAATCTTCGCCACCAAACGTCGTATAGCGCAAGAGCCTCTAATGAGAGTACCCTCAGATACTCGGTACGAACTCCCCTGCAAATCTGCACTCTCAAGTAGATACTCCATGAATGACTCAGTGCAGTAAAAATTATATGCGGAAGCGTCAACCTGCTCCCCCGCAACCCACAGCTGATCCTCCTGCAAATGTGGCATTGCCAACTGTCTACTGCCACCAGCTGTATGAAATGTGGTAATAGATTCGCTTCCCGCAGCAGGAAGCAAATCACTGTGAGAGCTCCTCCCCACTGATGCCCTCACCTCCTCTACATCTACTGCACTCATAACTCGGACAAATGTGTCAGCCACATCATGACATCCCACATCTCCAACTGTAGAAGCAAACTCACCACCAACCACCTCAATGTGCAACTGAACTGGGTCTGGGGTTGGTGTGGACCGAACATGGTCCAACTCTACGGTCACCTCCTCCAATCGCGACTGTGACTCCTGGAAAGCCAATTGGGTACACTGCAGTGAGTCCACAATCACCTCAAGCTCCTGGGTAAGCTCAACCACCTCCTCCTCTTTCCCTAACAATGTCTCATAACAGGTACTGCCCCACTCCAGAAGGTAATCCTTGTCAGCAATTAACTGTGTATAATTATGCTTCAAGACCCTGACAGCCTCTCGAAGTGCATGAACCTCTGCTAGGGAAAGGCTACTATCACCGTGCTCATCTGACATAGGAACACCCCAACCAGATGCGGCTAACATCTGACGAATCGCATTAAAATGCTCAACAACTGAAGAGATGTCTCTGTCATTCACCTTCAGCTGACTAGACACATGATGCGTCTGTAAGCCCTGCCTCCTATGCAAGCTCTCTGTCCCACTAACTGCACTTTGATAGGAGATTGAATCAAAATTACTCGCCCCATGTGTGCTACTATCCTCGCACACATCTGCAACTGCGATACGACTCGTCAGTATCTCAACCAACACCTCAGAAGAAGCGGAAACCCTAGTAGTATTGTCAATAGCAGAGAGTCCATGTGAGTCCTGATCCTGGGACCCATCCAAAAGCACCTCAGAGTTATTGCCCAATATTTGATAAGGAATATCATACCCCATGCAACCTATATCATCAGAAGTGTCCACACTCACTGCATCTACATCCCCTAACATATGTTCAACTGCTATCACCTGACTCTGCACATATGAATCAATGTTAGGATGTGAATCAATAACTCCCGAACATGAATCGACATCTACCGACTTAGCTGTAACACCCTGATCATCAATATCACAACAAGGTAGCTCCATGCTCTTGCCTATCCCACCTGAGCGAGGTCCTGCTTCTCGCTCCGGAGCTACACTACGACCGCTGGCATATAAATCTCCAATAACAATTCCCTCCTTGAGAGAATCTGGACCATCAGAGGCAACTACTGTATCAACTGTCTCTGCACCAACTGCATCAACAACTCGGGAACACTCAATTTGCTGAAGCTCAGTATTGCAATCTACCACTGGTACTGATACGTCCACATGTATATGTGGAGTGCCTATCATCAGATCCATGAGTAGGTGCCGTACATACTGGTACATCTCCATCTCAGACACCTGTGATCTCGATGCCGGCCTACTGAAGGGAGAAACCATATATCTTGTTGCCCTATCTACTGTCTATGGATCCGACAGTCTTGCCGCCACGCTCTTCTTATGAAGCCTAAGTCTCTCCATACTCTCCATTAATGTATTTATTTTATTACTATTTCCCGCACTGCTGTGCTGGCTCTCGAAACTAAGCCGCCTGTATCTATCCATAGCTCAAAATATGTGAGAGTCCTGATCACTCTTAAATATAATAGAAGATCTGCATAAATAATAAATTTCCTACACCACAGGGTGGCAGGAAACCGCTGAGCCCAAGTTGGCTCTGCTATAACTTAATAAAATTTGCAATCTCAACAATAAACTTGCTAGTGTATCTTTTTATTTATCAAATTCAAATGTATAATTTTCACGAAGATGCAATTTCTGACAAAGAACTTTATAAGGAAATGAATCATATCAATGAGTGAATATTGGTTACAGAATATTATATCTGAATCCTATTAAGGATAAAGAACTATTATATGGTCTTTTATATATATATATATATAAAATCAGATATAAATGTATATAATAGTGAAAACATAAATATATCTATGTAAGAAATATATATAAAAAACAGTGAAATTAGATAAATTTATGTTATATATAAATTATATATAAGAGATTGTGATTATATATATACTATAATGGATAAACAACCTTATATAGTCTATTATATATATTATATGTGTAATGAGCCCAACCTGGCTCTGCTATAACTTAATAAAATTTGCAATCTCAACAATAAACTTGCCAGAGTGTATCTCTTTATTTATCAAATTCAAATATATAATTTTCATGAAGATGCAATTTTCTAACTAAGAACTTTATTCAATATATTCAGTTTCAACTTAGCATTTCTCAGCATACACAATTATTTCGAATTGCTTATTTGATAAAGTTTGGAATTTGTACTTGAAGGATTTATTCAAACATAAATAAATCTGCACTTTTTTTTAAAGCATATACAAATGGACGTATTTGATAAATACCATTCTGTCTTATGCATGCTGTCAATCTCTAGCAATGGCTAACGCCACATTAACAGCCACACGAATGCTTAGCTGCTGTCGCAGCTCCTCCTTTCTCCCTTGCAGCTGGTGGCTAACGCCACGCAGCACCAAACTCTCACCCGCAGCTGTTGAAGAACACAACCGTAGTCCTGCTTGCTCACGCGGCTGCCTTACTTGCCCGCGGTTTTCCTGAATGGCGCCCAACCACATAAAACACTGCTCAATACTTCAGCGTCCAGTATGATATCAGCTCAAAACACTAATCAATTCACAATCTCTGGATCAAATTCTCAACTCCTCCAATAATATCGACCTCTTGATAGAGGCCCCAGTTCAACAAATAAATTTTGTTCTCAGAATGAATAACTCCCTTCAGTCACAGGCAAACAATACGAAGGAAGCCAAATTGGTTATACTTCAGCAACCAATTGAAGAAATGGTTCCACAAGAATCAGTCTTCCAGATGCCAAATCGATTCAGTATCAAACCCTTATACCTCAGCAAGGGATTTGATTTACAAATCAGAACTTCTCCTCAGAGAAAACAAACAAAAACATAATATATTCAATTGATGATGAATGAATGCCTTGCCTATTGCTTTTATAATTAAAAAGTGTCTTCTCTCACACACTTTTCACTTGAAGCACTTTTATACTTAGGCACATATTGAGTAATATAATTTATTAACTCGTTTGGCTCCAAAAATGACCTTTTCATCAATATCATGAAATTATGACACACAAGGTCCCTGTTTCTTGTGCCCAAGATTTAAAACTTTTCATCCCGGTTCCGACGAGCTATAACACTAAGGTGCCCAACATATAATACCAACAATAATGGCAGCCTTAGCAAATTTAATTAAATAATAATAATAATTCACCTGTCTTGCGAAAACAATTGAAGAAGCATCAAAATCGAAATTTGTTTGCATTGGAATGATTCAGATGATAAAAAATGATGAACGAACCTGACGGGGTGACTTACTAAAAATAGACGCTCTCTCCAAGATTCTTGGAGCCCAAATCGGAAGCCAGAAATGAAAATTGAGAGCATCATTCACTCCTCTAACTCATCTGAGCTCATCAGAACTATCCATTGACTTACTATAAATAGTAAGTTCACACCAATGACCCTCTAAACACCTCGCTAGACCACGAGAATCGCAATAATGACCTGGCACCATCCATTCAATGACACTGCTAAAAATGGGTACATTACAATATGTTAATAATGATGAAATCAGAATCAACTATATATAATGTATATATCTATCTTTGAAAGTTCTAATATTTACATTTGTAATATATATACTCATTAGTATTAATAGTCATAAACATATATGTCCATGTTCAGATTTGTTACTATTTAGTACTTGAAGAGGAAGGGACTAAAGTGTTACCAAGCTGGGGCTTGTATAAATCCAAGTAATGGATCTTTGTCCCAAGATAGGGTAGGGGTCAGCGTCCCAGAATCCTTGAGGGATACGGACTTGGACCTGTAAACTTCAAGGGAATCCATTGCAAGTTGGTATCTATGCAACTTGAATAATACCTACACCTTCCATCATTAAGCCGGATAGTAATATGATTGGATATACGGGAATTAATGTTACTTGCTATTTATGAATATTTTAACTTGAATTATTGTGTTCTTAGGACATACAATGTAAGTTTGAATTAAATATAATTATGTCCAACCTAGCAGGGGACATTACAGCATCACTTCATAATATCAGTTTGTTAAGTAAATCATAAGACTTATGCCTATCAAACCCTTCTCTAATTTCTAATTAGTGTGATCGCTGGCACTTAATTATCCTTAATCGTATTGTTTAGAGTATGAACATTAGTCTATATTGCACCCTTTGATATATTCTCTTACAAATTTGTCTAGGTTGATTGCTAATTTGACTATTTATAGATTTATTGGGATCGTGTAGTCTCCATAATATTTGGTTTCTTATAGTAAGCTCCGTATATTGACTAGTGTCTATTCATTGATTTTCAGAATTAATGTCCAGCATTAATCGTGCGTCTTCATATCATCGTTGTCTTCATAGTAATTGATTATTGATCGATATTGATTAATATAAGTCGCTGTCATTATTGATGATTCTTAGTCAAGTTGGCATATTCTACAACATAAAAACCACTCTTTTAGAGCCCTTCTAGATAGTGTTGAATTGTGCCAATCAAAGTATTGATTGTAGCAGAGGTATGAATCTTAACAATTGTTAACATAGTCGCCTCTCCTGATCATCATCCTTACAACGTCTTTATTTGTAATCAAAATATCAAGGACCACATTAGTTACCATATTTTACTTGTGGAAGTTTTTATTGGCTTTGAAGGCTTTGTTGATTACTTGTGTATTTTTATACATTTAGAGTTCATTTTTAATGCATTATGCCCTGAATTGCAATCTGTATTCCTATCAAATTTGGGCTAAAGAGTGAATAAGTTATATGTTGCTTTATATGTATTAAACAAATGCTTGAGAAACAATAGTATCCATTCTGCTCTTTCATGGCTTTGTATTTTATTATATTGCTTTCTGTGTTAGGTAAATCATAGAAAAGTTATCCAGTCTTGTTGGTGTTTATCATATGACAAGACATAGTTACTAATTATTAGTACATCACATTGTTATCTTTCTTATCCTCCTCACACAGAAGCAATGCATCTGGTGAAGTTGCTAACCAACCATTGTACATGCCATTTATGGTTCCGAAACCTCCAGGGCGACTGTATATTTTATTTCGCAAGCCGATATTAACTGCTGGTAATCCTCTATTTCTCATGTCACTTGCAAATTAATGCCAGTTTCAAAACTTATGCATTAAAACAATAAGTCTTTGATGTCCATGATATGTTATTTAAACATAACTTCTCTAGTGCTCAAAGCTCTCTCTCCTCCCCATTTCCACCTCCATGCCCCCAAACAACTATGTAGATGCACACATGCAATATGTGATATTTACTGTCAAACAAATTTCCAGAAATGAATTTTCCTGTGTTTTACAACTCTATAATTAATCTCAGTTAATAAACAATATAGTTGTCCCTGACCAATGAATCCTTTATATCATATCTGTTTGAAGTTATATAATTCAGCAACTTTTAGTTTTACTCCTTCCCATGTGAGTTTACATCCTTTGCAAGGTTCCAATGTTTTTCAATTTTCCAGAAAATCGTAAATTTGCTGTTTCTACTGTTTCATCTGGCTATTGTATTTGTAGCATGTAAAGATTCAATTTTTCCCTTCATTGCAAAGGACAAATATTTTGGTATTTCTTTCGAGAGAGATATGAACAAAAATTCCAGCATTCTAATTTTTTCTTTTCAGAACTCAAATTGGAACTGCTTGTGATGTCAAACTTCTTCATTTGGTAATGGAAACTCTTTGAGATCCAAACTCCAAAAATCTAAACTTATACACAAGTTGACCATCATGGTCATTGCACAAATTTTACATGTAGGATATAATTTCCCTAGTAGGAATGTTGAACCAGATTTCACCAAATTATAAAATTAACTCAAATGCAAGTCCTTTTTGATCACCAAGAGCCCAATGTGAGCGAGGTGAGAGCATACAGAAACTAGGATGTGGACAAAAAATAATTAATTTCAAACATTCTGGCAGAAAGCCATCCAATTTACAATCAAAGATAAGTATGTAGATATGATCAAGATTCAATAGCACTGGTGTATTACAATCAAATCTGAGCAATGCCAAACTGACAGATAACAGGGAGGTCTAATCAATGCCAAATGGCTTAGATTGCAATAGGATAAATCAATGCGAAACTAATAGATAAAAGGTGTATCCTAGATCAATGCCAAATTTGGCAGATAAAGTATGCAGTTTTTAAAATGGATCTGGTGGTAAACTGTCCAAGATTCTTACAGTATCAAGTACAATAGCTGTTTGACGGTGATATCTTCTAAATTATTGCAATAAAAATATCAACCAAGAAATACTTTCATTAATGATGTAGAGATAACAGTACCCAGAGTGAACAATTAGTTGTGGGAAATAAAATCAGCAATTTGTTGGAAATGGCTGTAATAAAATAATACAAACCATTGTAAGATGTGTAATTGCTAAAACACCAAGTGTTCGATGAAATTGCTCCTTCAAACTCACTGAAATCAGATATGTATTTCATGTTGACTGTATGGAACCCCTGAAAAACTCCCAGCATGTGCTGCACACTCCAAACATGATGTTGTGCATGTTACAGTAGGCTGTATGACAATGTTGGGAGGTTTTGCTCAGAAATATATGTGACTTATGGTGCATGTTACAGTAGGCTGTATGACAATGTTATGTCTTCTATATCTTACAGAATTTGCATAGTGTAAACACAAGTCGTCCCCTTTATGGACTATATAAAGTCATCCCTATAGAACAATATGAAGTCGTCCTTATAGGACAATATAAAGATGTATCTTATCTTTTATTCAGAGTTTAATACAATAATTAATGGATTGTGTGTTGAGATAAATAATAAGTAATAAGTATATTATTCATTATTCATCTCAGCATACATGTCATTGATTTGATCTTTCCGAAAAGACCACAAATATCAACACTCCCTCTTGGTCTTGAGGGAAGATCAAAATACCAATGTAGTCACAAAAGATAATAGATCTCAATCTATGTAATAATCATAAGAAGCATCATCAATACAACAATAGATCTCAAATCTATGTAAGAAACATCATCAAAACTTTAATCAATAGGTCTCATCCTATAAGATAAGACAATAATAGAAGCATCTTCACAAGATGTAAATTCAAATAATAAAACACTAACCTCAAAGTGTAAATCTCCTCCAAATGAGATCCTATCCACAAGTTCTCAGAAGTCACATCCACAAGTTCGGAAAGAGCTGATTAGGCTCAAAGGTGGATTGCCTAAATTGGCGATTCTATCCAAGAGCCTCAATGCTCAAATATCAAGTGCTTCAATGCTTAAATACCTCAAAATTCTCTTAGAGAGGAATGCATTAAGTACATCTCAAAAAATCACTGATGCTGAGACTCCCTCTCAGCAAGGGCTTCCTTCTCCACAACTCCAAGCTTGTCTCAAAATATGCACAAACTTTACTTTGGCAAGAGGCTTGGTGAGAATATCAGTCGTCTGTTCTTTAGTGATAATGTACCTCGATTGAATAACATTCCTATGCACCATATCTCTAATATAGTTTGAATCACTCTTGATGAACCCCAAGCTATCCATGAATATCATGGCTTAGGTGTTGGCATAAAGCCATTTCAGCCTACTCACATGGGATTCCATCCGATGAATCATAGTCCTCAGACTGCTACAATTTATTAATCACTAGAGAAACCATATTGACATGGTCTACTCCCTCTAAATCAAGATGTTCGGATGTCAACTGATGCAGATTTTTTGTTTTAGCTTCTCCATCTGTACGGAAGCATGCCCTGTTCACATACTCCAATCATGGAAGATATCTTGCTCCAAGAGACTCATCATTTGACACATGATTTATTTGTTTAATGATCACAACGTTGTTTGCAAGAGCTATTTCCTGTACACAAATGTACTTGTTTGATTCCATAGTAACATGAGTGAATGTAATAAATTGTGGATTTATCCCCAGGCTTGGAAACACTAGACATTCATGATAATGTGGCTCCCTTTAGAAGCTCCAAGTACATGCATCAACCTACTAACCTCCTTGTTCAAGGTTGCCTCCGATGGATTTTTTAGACTCCCTTTGAATCAACCCTCTGACCTCCTCATCCAAGGTTGCCTGTGATGGTGTTGTCCTCAATTTTGTTTTGCAAAATTGGGGCAACCCTACGCAAATTTTGTAGGTTGAATTCTCTAAGGCATGTTCTTAGTTGCTTTTCCTTGGTCTTGTGTTTGGCTTTTGGTCTTGTTCTGTTCGTAGTTTTGTAGCCTTTGTCTTTCAGTTTGTTTTCATGCAGTTCGCACGTCCTTCTAAAGTCAGTAAAGAAATGGTCTTTTTCTGGTCAGGTGCATAAAGTGAAAGCTTATTTTGTATGAGTAATGGATTTTGAACTCTATTCAAAGATTTTGCGTCATTCTGCAAAGTTTTGCTTGGAAATTTTAATGATAGCGAGATTTTGAATCACATCTGCATATCAAATCATTAAAATTTTAAAGACGCATACAAATATTTTAAGTTCTTTCTGCATTTAAAATAGATTTTTTTTAAAAATAATATTTGCATTGTATGTATATATTGTTAAAAAAAAAAGTTTTATTTTATTAAATGACGAAGATAAAGATAAGATTTATAAATAAAATTGAGTTTTATTTATAATTCTTATAATTTAATGGTTATTAAATAACTCATTATGAAATACCATTTAATGACGTTTTTCTTTTAAAAGAAAACAATGTTTTTGTTATTATTTTAAAAATAATAATAATAATAATAATATCAAAATATTAATGTTAATATTAAAAAATAACTTATTATGATGCATATCGTAAAACGAATGTTATTATAATTAGTTTTATTCTAATATTAATGCATTGTTTTTAAATAAAAATGTTATTCTATCCCAAAGCCATATGCTATTGTTTCATTAAAATGTTGTTTTAAATTACATATTATTATATGTAATGATTTAAAGAGCATATCGTTTCCGTGAAACCGTGGCTTATTCTTCCAAATATTAAGCTCCTCCACCGTATGCTTTAGGCTTTAGAAAGCCCGTGTTCTCCTTTGAAGTGTATGGCGCGGTTTTAGAAAGGAAAAGCATTGCATATAATACGCAGCATGCATATTATCTTTGAAACCGCGGTTTCATTCTTCCAAATTGGGCGTCATTTTTTGGTGGAGAAGCATATGTTTTAAACAATGCATATTGTTTTATAAAGTGCACTTCAAGTATATAGCGCGGTTTTCATATATCTTGCTCACGCACCATAGTTAATGTTCTTTCCAAAGCAAACTGCAGTTATCATGTTCTTTTTCTACGCTAATCTTCAGCATGATAAGGAGCGGCCTTTCCTTAGGAAAGAACATGAAAGTTGCAAACTTAAAACATAAACTCCTCCACAGCATGCTGTGTTAACTATCAAGGAGGAGCTGGAGTTTGATAAAATCAAAGATGCATCCACCATTAGTGGCGTTTTTTATGGGAAGGACTGTCTGTGTTTCCATTTAAACTTCAGACTTCTTCTCCAAGAAAATAGC
>MU228444.1:2242871-2283540 GCA_018584345.1 Thuja plicata
GAGTGGACCCGATGGTCCAATTCTAGCTCCTCTGAAGGAAAATCGGTGAAGCAAAAGATCCTTGATGACAATTGGTGGTCCACAATAAAGTAAGTTGCTGATTTTATTTAAAAATTAAAATTAAATGCTAGTCTTTTGCTTGCTGATTTTCATATTAAATTAAAATTTCTGATTTCAATTTTTGTTTGCATCTTGTAGATATCTTTGCTCTGTCATCTCACCCATCGTAGAGGTCATTAGATATGCCGATACTGACTCTCCTAGTCTTGGAGAGATATATGAGATATTTGACAGTATGTTGGGGAGGATAAAGAAAACTATTGCAGCTAAGGATCCTACTTTGGGGTTTTATGAGCAGCGTATTAGGCCTATTGTGACGCGGAGGTGGAACATAATGAATACCCCGCTTCATATGGCAGACTACGCTCTAAATCCCAAATGGTATGCAGATTTGGATGGAAGGGTCCTCCCATGTGATGATCCTGAGGTATTAGATGGCTTCACACAAGCCATTGATAAGATGTATCCAAGGACAAGAGGCCTCCATTGTTCGCACACAGTTCCTTGACTTCACACAACTTCGTGGCCCAAACTTGAGTAAACCACAGGCGAGGTTGGATAAAGTGATTTTGGCACAGAGGGATCTATTGGATGGTGGACGTAGTACACGAGGGATACACCAGAGTTGAAAGTGCTTGTCTCTTGCCTCCTTGCACAGGTTGCTAGTTCCTCAAGCGCAGAGAGGAATTGGTCTACATATGGCTTTATCCACTCCCTCAAGAGGAATAGACTTACCTCTAGACGAGCAGAGAAGCTAGTGGTTGTGCATAGTGCTCTTTGACTTTAGGATCGTCAGACTCCAGAGTATAGGCAGACTCCAGCTTTACGGTGGGATGTTGATCCTGAAGATGTGGCCCAGATTGACGAGGATGAGACAACACTGAGATTGGTTGGGGTTCCATTGAATGAGAGTACATTTCTAGTGCAGCATGATAGTGACAGTGACTCAGAGGACTCTGATTTTGATGCCATGTTGGCAACAAAAGAATAGGAGCAGCAGTGTGCTTCATTTTTCTATATTTTATTTTTTTATGTTGAACATGATGATGAAACTTTATGGCAGCACCTAAGCCTTTGGGCATTTTCAGTTTTACTTTTCTATGTTAAACTTATATTTTTGTTAGCATATGCATATTGACAATTCGACAATGAATTGAAATTTCAAATTTTCAGTTTTATGAATGCATATAGAGTTAGACTATAGTTAAATTTTAATGCATATTGACTCTTGAGCACTGAGTTGGTTATTATTTGCTTTTAGTATTTACTAAATGGCATTGAAATGTTGTATGTTAAGGTTCTATGATGTTTAATTGAGATGCATTGTCCATATTTTCATATGAATGTAATGTATACTTGCAAATTTCCTTATATATTTGAAAATTTCCCTATATTTACATAGCCGTCCCCAAAATTGGCAAAAATAATTTCCGTCCTGGAAACCTATCCCCCTGTCCCCTGTCGTCCCCGTCTTGGAAACTTGGGGTAACACTGGATATTAATGCACAAGGAGGAACAACGTTACCCAAAAACAAAATGTTGTACTGAGTATAATTTTTTCAGTCATTCAAAAGATATTCATATTTAATCAGAAAGAAGATACAGAAAAAATGGAGGTTTGACAGTAGGTTGCTTTGGTTCATAGTGCAAAAACAAAAACAAGAAGAAAGACTAAGATTACTACGTATTTGTAGCACACTTAATGAAAATAAATAAATAATGTCTCCAAAAGATGATACATGCTCACTAAAAGGGTAGATTAAAGCATAATAAATACTGAGGGACAAAATTGGGGTCCTCAAGGGTCGTCACAAAACCAAGCTATCAACACCTATCCAAAATCCTCATTGTCATATTTACAACTAATTTATTGGAGATACAACTAATGTAAATCTTGGAATCAATGGATTAAATCAACAAAGTTATAGTGATGTCACAAGTGAGAAATGCCTTCATATTGAATGCATCCACTAGCTTCACTATCCAGCCCATCCATAGCAGGTTCCTCTTTGTAGTTGTAAATAAATAAAATGAGTCTACAAAAGACGATATACCCTCACTGAAAAGGCAATCAAAGCGTTACAGGTACCAAGTAGTACTGTTTGTGCCCTCAAGGGTTGTCACAAAACCAAACTATCATTGTCTATCAAAAATCCTCAAGGTCATATTAATAACTAATTTATCAGAGATCCAACTAACATTAATGACATAACATTGTTGTTTTCCAATTTGCACACAAAGGCAATCCCTAAAAGATGGGTAGAGGTGAATGTTGAGTTCGAGTTATATTCTTTCAACGACCAATTTGATGATGCTTCTTGCTGTAGGTATGGATGAAATAAAATATCTATGCTCATGTCCGTATGAGTGGATACAGTTTTCAAATTCTCTGCTAGGGTGGTTGAGCCTAGGCTAGAGTGTTCAACATATGATTTTGATGGGAAGTCTCTGTGGCCATTTCCTAAGCAGAGCATTGAGAGCTTTCCCCTTGAACAAAATGCTTTCCATGACACCTATCATGTAGTTCTTCTACTGCAAGAAACCAATTTGCTGATGGAACACCTTATTAAGGCATGATGAAATGCTTTCGACAGCACCTATCGTGTGGTTCAGCTGTGAGAAACAAAATTGCTTATGTAACACCACATTAAGGCGTGATAAAATGCATGATCTCTAAGTTTTCAATGAAGCAATTTCGCACTTGTGTTTGTTCATTTAATGATGATGGGCGCTATAACACTTCCCGTTAGTGCTAGTTTGGAGTTAGGTTGTGATAAATTGATGAAGGTGTCTTATGGACAATGCATTTGTAGCTTAGGGAGTGAGTGTAGGAAGGTCAAATGTTGAATGGATTTGAGAAACTTCAAGGCCAAAATCTCTGGATCAAATTGTGAAACTGCTGAATTGTTTGAAGGGTAGGTTGACCATTGAGGAATCATAAATCTTATTTGATAATGGAGGAGAGGCAATACAAATATTCAGAATGAGTACAAAATTCCCCTGTAGATGGAAGAAAAAGGCTGCAAAAAACAGAGGCAATGTGGCCCCAGTATTAACCAGTGTAGGAGATATTGTGTTTAATGTGGTAATCTTCGCATGAGAAGCCTTTATTGTGTAATTTGTGGTTGAGTCATGATGGAGCCAAGGATTTGTCAGCTAAGGCTGCATGCTTCATGGTGTGTATGCACTACAACAAATTAAATTGATTGTCATGGCCTCTATTTGTAACAAATGCTTCCAAGCAAATGTATACAATTCATAAGAAATGGATGAGGATGATAAGTTTTGGATCAGAATTAAGGCCTCTGGTCAGATATTTGTTTAAGGTCCCTTTGAAGATAACCACCTTAGTAAGACATTTACAGGCAAATGACTCAGCAAATAGGGTTCTGCATAACACAATTCCTGGAAGTAGATGTTCTAATTAATCATAATTGTGTAAAACTGGGTGCCACAATATTGTAACACTAATGCTTCATGCTAGCCATATTCCTTGGCAACATGATAGGGAGGCTCCTATCCCGAGTTACCCAGACTCTTCCTTAGGTCACTTTCTAGACCTACTAAGGTTTTGCTTCCCAACCCTAACCTAGGAGAATACACTTAGTTCTTTCCCCTAATTCCTAAGGGCCTCTCTTCCAAAAGGTGAAGCGACTCTTCTTAGAACCTACTAGGGTAGATTCCCACAAATCATCCCAAACTCTTCCTAGTCACTTGGCAGGGTTGAATACACTTCAATTTCATCCTAATACACTCCTTGAAGATCTAGGACCATAGTTCAACCAATTTCCCATCGAGTTCAATGGATCATTGTTTGGAGGGCTAGTAGCCCTTGTAGCCCTAATTAGGCTCCTAAAACCATATAACTCCAAAACTCCTCAAAGACACCCCCACACTATTCACTGTTCTAGATACCCTTTTTTACAAACTTAGAGATTTTTAGGGTTAGGGGTCTTCAAACTGTCTGTACAGTACCTTTCTTTGGACTGTGACTCTGTCCTTAAAAATAGGGCTAATTGGGCTAATTGCTTTAAATTGAAACAAAGGTTAATGAGATGGATTCATCAAAAAGCACCATTGGTTCTAGGACCTTCTTAACACCCAAACACCACTCTCAACCCATTAGACCCTTCAGTTCAATCCAACCCTGCATCTTATAGCTGACTGTTGTCTTCTTGCTCCTAACCGAGTACAGACATCTCGCCTAGGGCAAGCTTGCAAAAATAGCAAATTCAACTTCCACGACTTGTACAAAAAGAAAAAGACTATACAGGGGCTCTACTTGCCATCCTCCACGGGCCATAAGGATCCAATGGGGGAAGCTCACCGTAGAGCCATATTTACATGCACAAACCCCTACACTGGCAGTGTACAGTCCAGGAAGGGTTTGATTTTCTTTGTACAATCAACACTACACAAGAACCTCTAAAAAGTAATTACAGAGCAAGGGAATAAGTATCAGAAACTAATTTGCACATCAGATCGAGTGATTCAATCCATATACAGTGCTTTCAATCAAAATCTAGTAAAACTGTATAAACACAACGAACTGTCACTTTGCTCCTTCTTGGAAATGCAATAAAAAATTGTCCAACCTCTGTACATTCATTTGGACATCCTTATAAATGTCCCCTGGACCCAAACAACTACCAAAACCGTCCCATAACTGTCATTAGGGCACTTTGCAACTTTCGGTCCAAATGTTGTCGAGCAACATTTGAAAGTTGTAAAAGTTGCTCAAGCAACGTTTACAATTTTTACAACTTTTACATTTCTTCATTCTGACCCAATGAATGGGTTCCATAAAGTGTCAAATCACATCCTTGACCTAATTACACCCAAAATAGGCCCATCTAAGCACTCTAGGTGCCATTTTCTCATTTTGGCCCCATTTTGGCATTCAGGTCTTCAAAAGGGTCTCTTGGACCAACTTGAACACAACAAAACACAAATCTACAAAAACATCACAAAAACCCTAAACAACCCTATTTAAGACCAAGACCATAAGAAGGTCTTTCACACCAAAATTTGAGTGCTCTAACCCCTAGGTGCTCCTGCACCATGCTCCGTCTGAACAAAGAAGTCAAGTTACATCTGGAGACAGTAATGAACGATTGACTCCCAACTTCTTGAGGTCAACTTCTGCAACCCAAGTAGCCTCTGCTTGATGTAGGTGTTTCCATTTGATGAGATATTCCATATACTGTCCATGTCTAGTCTTCTTCTTAACTCTGGAATCCAGTATGCTCTCCGCTTGTGGCTTGCTCTTGGATGGTAGGGGTACATCAACAGTAACCTTCTCCACACCAGATGTATTCTCAGTCTCCTCTGGCATTGGACCTTTGTATTTGACTAAGTCTTGCACATTGAACACAGGTGAAATTGCCAAATCTGTGGGTAGATCTACTTTGTAAGCATTTACTCCATATTTTGCTAGGACTTTACAAGGCCCTACCCTTCTCATCTGTAACTTACTAGGCACACCTTTTTTCAATCTGGCTTTGTTTAGATACACCATCACTAAGTCTCCCACTTCAAACTGCAAGTCCTTCCTTTCATCTACTTTGGCTTTCAATCTTTGAGTGGCTTCCGTCAGTGTCTTTTTGACTTGATCATGTACCTCCTTCATGGATTGTGTGAAATCATGTGCATGTCCACTTCTACCCTCCATGCCTCCTAAGTCTCTGAGCTCACAAACATCCCTGGGATGAACACCATAGACCACTGCAAAAGAACTCTTTCCAGTAGTTTTGTTCACACTGTCATTGTAGGCAAACTCTGCCAGTGGTAACACTTGATCTCATACTTGTCCATATTCCTTTGTCAAACACCTCAAAAGGTTACCTAAGACCCTGTTAATGACCTTTGTTTGACCATTAGTCTGGGATGATAAGTTGATCCAAATGACAGATTAGTTCCCAGTCTCTTCCACAATGTCTTCCAAAAATGTCCCATGAATTTGGCATCCCTGTCTGAAACTAAACTAAGGGGCAATCCATGGATTCTAACAATCTCTCTAAAGAACAATTGAGCAATGTAACTAACATCATGTGTAGTTTTACATGGAACAAAATGGCTCATCTTACTGAACCTGTCAACAACTACAAGGATACTATCAAATCGAATACTTGTCCTTGGTAATCCAACAATGAAGTCCATGCTAATACATTCCCATGGCCTATTGGGAATGGGTAAGGGTTGATAGAGACCAGCATTAGTAGTAGTACCCTTAGCTTTCTGGCAAATAATACACTGCTCCACATACTTTCTAACATCTTTATGCATCCTAGGCCAGTAATAGAATCTCTGAACTAACTCAAGGGTCTTATTTAGACCAAAATGTCCACTAAGGCTACCATTATGCTTCTCTTGTATGAGATTTTCCCTCATAGATCCCTTAGGCACACATAGTTGTCTCCCTTTGAACAATAACCCTTTGAAAACTGACTATGGAAATGATTATTGAACTCTACACATACCTTGTAGGCCTATGAGAAGTCCTCGTCTTCTTGGTAAAGATCTTTGAAACTCTCCATTCCTATACTATGCAACTGCACTTTTTGGACAGTGAGAAGTCTTCTGCTCAAAGCATCAGCAACCTTGTTCATTTGATCCTTGTGCTTAATATAGGCTTGTAAAAATTTAATCCACTTGATATGCCTATTGCTTAGCTTGTCTTGGGAGTTGATATAACTTAAGGCTTGGTTATCAGTGAACACTAGAAATTCCTTGGGTAGGAGATAGTGTCTCCATTTTCTAAGGGCTTGGACTAATACATAGAGTTCTAGCTCATATGAGGAATACCTCTTCTTGGCTTCATTTAATTTTTCACTATAGAAAGCTACTAGTCTACCCTCTTGACTTAAAACAACTCCCACTGCTATACTGCTTGCATCACACTCTAGGGTAAACAGAATATCAAAACTTGGTAGTACAAGGATAGGTTGGGTGGCTACTTTTTGCTTTAACATTTCAAATCCCTTATTGGTTTCTTCAGTCCACCTAAACTTAGTTTTCAACCCACCTTTAATAGTATCTAAGATTGGAGCACAAATTGCGCTAAATTCCCTAATAAACTTTCTATAAAATTGGGCAAGCCCGTGAAAACTTCTTACCTCAGTACCAGATGTAGGAGTAGGCCAGTTGAGTATAGCCTCCACTTTGCTAGGATCCATCTTCAATGTCCCTTGTGAGACAACAAACCCAAGTTATACCAATTCTTGCTTCAAGAACTCACACTTATCCAAATTGATGGCTAATTGCTCATGCAATCTCCTTAACACAATCTCCAAATGTTCAACGTGTTCTTCTTTGGTTTTACTGAATATGAGGATGTCATCAAGATAGACTACCCCAAACCTTCCTATGTAGTCCTTTTGCAGTTCATTCATCAATCTCATGAATGTGCTAGGGGCATTACTAAGCCCAAATGGCATGACAAGCCATTCATATTGACCTTCTGTGGTTTTGAAGGCTGTCTTCAACTCATCACCCTCAATTCGAATTTGATGGTAACCACATTTTAAGTCCAACTTGGTAAAATACTGAGCTACCCCAAGACAGTCCATTAGGTGCTCAATCCTAGGGATTGGAAACATATATCTAATTGTGATTCTATTGATTGCTCTAGAGTCAGTATGTAACCTCCACTTACCTCCTTTTTTTATGCTAACACCACTGGCCCTGCACAAGGACTTATGGTCTTCTTTATTAGCCCTTGATCAAGTAACTCTTGTACTTGTCTTTCTATCTTTTTATTCTGCTTAGGGGTCATTTTATATGCAGCTTTATTAGGTAATGATGCCCCTGGAATGAAGTCAATTTGATGTCTCTCTGTTCTCTGTGGTGGTGGGATTACAGGTGATTCATCACTGACAATGTCTTTGAATTGCCCCAAAAGTTGTTGCACCTCCTTGGGTAAAGGTGTTGGTTCAGTTTTCTCCTCCTCCTTAGGCTTCATCATAACAACAAAACATCCTTCCTCTTCTCTCTTGAGGTCTTGTAGGACTTCTTTTCCACCAACTACCAATACATTAGGACTGCTAGTCTTCACCCCTTCTTCCTCCACCAAAGACTGAATCTTGTATGTTACTCCATCCTTCTGAAATGAATAGGAGTTCTCCCCATTGTGCATGGCTTTCCTATCAAACTGCCATGGTCATTCCAACAAAAGATGACAAGCATCCATAGGCAACACATCACAGATAATCTTATCATTATATCCTCCAATTGCAAATTCAATCTATGCTTGTTCATTGACTAAGATATGTTGTCCTTTATTCAACCATGTCACTCTATAAGGATGGTCATGAGGTATCCTAGACAATCCAAGTTTGCTCACTGCTTCCTCTAAGATTATGTTATCAATTGACCCTGAGTCAACGATTACCTTACACACTTTGCCAAGAATCTTACACTTCACCTTGAAGAGTGATCTCCTCTGCTTAGGCTCTTCTCTAACTGGTTCTTTAATCAGAACTCTTCTTGTCATCAAATTATCCCCACTCTCTGAATCAAGATTGATCTCAGGAGACTTGACACTATTGGTGTCTTCTTGCACATAATTGATTCTTCTTTCTGATTGAGAAGAGGTTGCTTTATCAGAGCATCTATAAGCAGGATGCCCAAACTGGTGGCAGTTGTAGCATTTCATGTTTGCAAAAGAGGAACCTTTGCTAGAACCTCCTCCAAATCCTCCTCTACCACTGCTGCTAGGACCCCTTCCTCTTCCATAATTACCTTTGCAATTGGATTCATTACTTTGCTCTATCAATTTGGTCTCTCCTTGTGTTTTAGAGTCATTCCCTCTACTGCCATAATTGCCTCTGTGGCCTCTTGAGTCTCTTCCTCTTCCTCTGCCTCTACTAGTGGCTTCATGCTTCTTCTTGCTCTTTTCTTCAACTTTAAGAGCCAATTGGTAACACTTCTGCACTGTGGTAGGTGTCAACAAACTTATCTCCTCTTGTATACTCCATCTTAACCCATTTAGATAACGTACCACTTTAATGCTCTCATCCTCTGTCACCTTGGATCTCAAGCATAGTTTGTAGAACTCCTTAGTATACGTACTTACATCTGGTTCTTTGTCTGAGAATCTGTCTTTTCTTGTGGAGTTGTATCTCATAATCCTCAGGGATATAGGTGTCCCTAGTCTTAGCAACCATCCCCTTCCAAGTGGAGATGGGGTTCTTCCCTTCTTTTTGTCACTCATCTTGTACAAATTTCCACCATGTGAGGGCAGTTCCTCTCAACCTAGTCTTAGCTGCCTTCACTTTTTGTGCTTTAGTCACATTCTCCCACTCAAAATGGTTTTCTAACCCTTCTATCCACTCCATCACTACCTTTGGCTCCATTTTGCCACTGAACAACGGTACACCTTCTAGTGATTTTCCACCCATGGCTTTGAAAGCTCTAAGGAATGGTTCTTCTTGCAAAACAGGATCAGGCTCTAGCACTTCATCCTCTACTGCCACTGATTTCCCTTTCGCTTCTGTCTCTTTGACTTTTTCACTCACTTCTTTAGTCTTGGCTTCAACTTCACCAAGCTTACTCTCCATCTTTGTTAATCTTTGCTTAGGAGTCTATTCTCCTCTTCTTGGTCATCAACCTTTCTTGCCAACTCCGCATTGGTCACCATCCTTGTCTCACCTACTGATTCCAAATCAAACATATACTTCCTAGCCTAAATCTTTTAGGCTCTGATACCAATCTGATAGGGGGGTTCCTATCCTGAGTCAGCTAGACTCTTCCTTAGGTCACTTTCTAGACCTACTAAAGGTTTGCTTACCAACCCTAACCTAGGAGAATACACTTAGTTCTTTCCCCTAATTCCCAAGGGCCTCTCTATCAAAAGGTGAAGCAACTCTTCTTAGAACCTACTAGGGTAGATTCCCACAAATCATCCCAAACTCTTCCTAGTCACTTGGAAGGGTTGAATACACTTCAATTTCATCCTAATACACTCCTTGAAGATCTAGGACCATAGTTCAACCAATTTCCCATCAAGTTCAATGGATCATTGTTTGGAGGGCTAGTAGCCCTAATTTGGCTCCTAAAACCATATAACTCCAAAACTCCTCAAAGACACCTCCACACTATTCACTGTTCTAGATACCCTTTTTTACAAACTTGGAGATTTTTAGGGTTAGGGGTCTTCAAACTATCCGTACAGTACCTTTCTTTGGATTGTAACTCTGTCCTTAAAAATTGGGCTAATTGGGCTAATTGCTTCAAATTGAAACAAAGGTTAATGAGATGGATTCATCAACAAGCACCATTGGTTCTAGGACCTTCTTAACACCCAAACACCACTCTCAACCCATTAGATCCTTCGGTTCAATCCAACCCTGCATCTTATAGCTGACTGTTGTCTTCTTGCTCCTAACCGAGTATAGATAGTCTCGCCTAGGGCAAGCTTGCAAAATAAGAAAATTCAACTTCCACGATTTGTACAAAAAGAAAAAGACTATACAGGGGTTCTACTTGCCATCCTCTATGGGCCATAAGGATCCGATGGAGGAAGTTCACCATAGAGCCATATTTACATGCACAAACCCTTGCACTGGCAGCGTACAGTCCAGGAAGGGTTTTGTTTTTCTTTGTACAATCAACACTACACAAGAACCTCCAAAAAGTAATTACAGAGCAAGGGAATAAGTATCAAAAACTAATTTGCACATCAGATCGAGTGATTCAATCCATATACAGTGCTTTCAATCAAAATCTAGTAAAACTGTATAAACACAATGAACTGTCACTTTGCTCCTTCTTGGAAATGCAATAAAAAAATTTCCAACCTTCGTACAATCATTTTAAATATGTCCCCTGGACCCAAACAACTACCAAAACCGACCCATAACTACCATTAGGGAACTTTGCAACTTTTGGTCCAAATGTTGTCGAGCAACATTTGAAAGTTGTAAAAGTTGCTCAAGCAATTTTGACAACTTTTACAATTTCTTCATTCTGACCCAATGAATGGGTTCCACAAAGTGTCAAATCACATCCTTGACCTAATTACACCTAAAATAGGCCCATCTAAGCACTCTAGGTGCCATTTTCTCATTGTGGCCCCATTTTGGCATTCAGGACATCAAAAGGGTCTCTTGGACCAACTTGACCACAACAAAACAGAAATCTACAAAAACATCACAAAAACCCTAAACAACCCTATTTAAGACCAAGAACATAAGGCCTTTCACTCCAAAATTTGAGGGCTCTAACCCCTAGGTGGTCCTGCACCACAACATTACAACACTTGAATACTCACATGGCATTAGAGGAACTAATGTGCCTGTGACTATTAATGATGCCATCTTAGTTGTCAGAGCTGCTCCTACATCATTGCAAAGCTACCTCCAACACAATGCCATGACTAAATCAAGAAGATGTCATGGGTGATGTATTACTTTTACTGTTTGTCTGAGATATCCAGTGCTATTTGCAGCCATAGAATCATAACACAATCAACAAACTGATGCCTGTGAAAATTATGGCATTCCCAGCCTTGAATCCCTCGTGTTGATCAATACAAGATGACGTCCCTGCTACATCATACAACTGTGAATTAACCCAACCTGTCATGAATTAAGAATGTCACATCAGGTTCAAATTTGATGTAAAAATTGAGAACATCAGAAGAATTTGTTGACTGGTATAGAAACTAGAGAAGCTTCACTGTTGCCTCAGACTGAGCTCAGTGTGTTACATGATTAAAATAGTTGACTATCTCATTTGCTCATAGCGTCAACTGAACAGTATTAGAGAGTGACTCAGCTAACATCAGTCTACTATTGTTTTGCAGCAAACACAATTGGAATAAAGCAATAATTGAATGAATGAATGAAGAGTTTTACTAACGTCCACGAGACCAAACGGCCTAAGGGACCAGAAACCACAGCCCTAAGCTAAATCCATCTTCTTTTCCATGTCCGCTCTCTTGCTGTGAATCTTAACAATCAAACTGGCGGTCTGATTAACCTTATCCACCTCAAATAAACTTTGCATGTCATCGGCTGTCCATATGTTACCGTACTGCGCCCGGATGTCATCGTATACAGTGCATTCAATGAGAAAGTGCCATTCGGTCTCAATCGCCCCCGTCTTGCAGAACCTGCAAGTCCTCTCTTCCCATTCCTCTTTGGGCCTTTTACATCTACTAGTCTCGCATCTGAGATGATGCGAACCTGTCCTTAACTGAGCCAATAATATCCTAGCTTTCCCTTTAACAGCTGCCCCTAGGTAAACTTTATCATCATGTTCCTGGCTGGGGTTGAACATCTTAATATAGTGCTCCTTTTTCCGCCCCATGTGATTTGTCCACATGGCATTCTGAAATTTACCTAAGACAAACTTCTTTATTTCCACATTGGTGTTAGGACAATCTTGAAACTCAATGTTCCATCTACCCAACCACTTTATGTTTTGTTTCATCCAAGTTTTCTTTCTACGGGCTAAGCCTTCCTTCATCACAATTTTGGTAACCATGAAACTAAGACTAAGGCCTATTCATTGTACGCACTAGCATTATGTTACAATTGAAGCAGCATGAATTTATTTTTTGAGTGCTTTTCTAAATTACATACATTCTCACTTTGAATCTGGAACTTGGATAAAATTTCAAAGAGTCTCCTGTAGGTCCTAATACTGCGTCAAAAATTAGGGATTCAGAATTTAAATCCAGACAGAGAATGTCTGAAACATGTTATGTGCCAGTACAACTGTCTTTCAAGTTATGACGTATTGTGGACCAATATTTATAATACACTGAATCTATATTTGACAACCTTTCCCATTTTCCTTTCGCATTGGAATACCATTTGAATCATTGTTTTGTTATTATTTATCTTTGTCATTACACACTTACTAATCCTCACACTTATGGGCCTAGGTGAATAAAAAACCCAAATTTCAAGGATTAAATGCTAAACATGTTTAATGCTAATAATGTAAAAGTTCCTGCGTCCAATCTGTCCAACTGAACATAACATGTATCCCAATTTATATCCAGATTTTATTTTCTAGCTACTCAACTAAATATAATGAGATAGGAAACCATATATGATTCTTCTCCAATAATACTCAAATATTTATGGTGATCTTCTGCATGGAACTAGTGAATCTGCCCAGTCACAAGCCCTTAACTTTTCTTGTAAAATCTTAAAGAGAATATTAAATTTTGAATCATCACATGTGAATGTATTTCACTCTAGTTGGAAAGGAAGTAAATGACTTGCATTGTGCTCGTGCAAACATGTGCAACGTTTAAGTTATCGTTCCTTGGAATAAAACTAAATCAGTTGTAAATTATTTAATTTTATATTCAGCATATACAAAATTAAAATTTGAAACTAATATTTATTTTTACCTAATGTGAAGGGAGAAAGGACGAACTTGAGAACAAGGCTAATGCAAATAATTTATATTTACAAGTGAAAGGTGAAGTAGAAGCAGCAATAACATATTTACTACGAAAGAGAGAAGAAGATCCTTACAGGCACTTTCTTCCTAGATTTATTTACGAAGCAGCTTCAGGATTCACTGTCCAAATGCCAACATTTGATCCATGATCATGTTCTACATTGATTCCATTCTTTTGTGATGCATGCAATAATGAAATGTGTAGTGCTTTCAGAATAGTCTTGCCAAGCATAGACTGGAAATTTCCTGAGAATCGGCAATTGTATTAAACATACATTATTATGGCGTCTTATAGGCCTAAATGGAAGTTTTTTGATCAATAAAGAATATGAGCATTCATAATTATATAAATTTTTCTTCAAAATATTCTAAAGATGAGTTGGATGTCTTATGCATCAGTGATGTCAGTTCAGTACAGCTCTGAGAATAGACCTTTTCCTCATAGCTTGATTGATAATTAGCAGACTCCAATCCTTTTTCAGGCATATGTGCTTTGGAAGAGTCAGATTCTTCTCTAAGATTTCTTGATCCACCATACTCGTGGATTACATTCAGGTGCTTTTTCTTGGGCTTTCTTATTGGGAAACTAATCTTTCTCAACGAATATGACTCCTTTCTGGGTTGTGTTCTTTTAACATAAATTCCATGGGTTGTCTTTTTGTATTCCTCAACAATATATTGCCTTGTAGAGTTCTTAGTTATGTTTAAATTTTGGGAAAGATCAGCTTGTGGTATAAACATAAACTTTTTATCTATTATCAAAATTATTGATTGTGCTGTTTTGGGCTAATAGTGTGCTTCAGTGTAGTGTATGAGCTTGGATCTCTAGTACTATTGGTATTGGACAACTGCCATTACTTGTCATCGAGCAAACTATGAGTCATAAGCAGGATCGTGTCATCCGGGTTTCTTGTATTGGTCTGCCCATTCTAGTATAAGCTATGTTATGCTCAATGTCTGACTCAACTCTTTTTGACTAAGACCTATAGGTGAAATTGGTTGCCAGAGATTCTTATGTAGGTTTGTGGTGGTGGTATGGCTTATGAGGAGTACTCAATGTCCAATCTAAGGCATAGACATCACTCACCTCACGAGAGATCATGGCTTTTGGGTCATTCTTGTTTGTTTGCTCCTCAATAGACATTCATTTTTAACAACTCCTAATATTATGGGTATGCAACCCAATTGTTTCCTAATATTTGTCATAAGATATGGTTGATGAAAGATTCCCAACTGGATTCTAAGGCAAATTTCTGATTTTTGTTTGCTTTCTTGTCTTTGACCAGTGATTCAGTAAACATGTCTAAATTTTTTTTGTCTTTTGCAATATGTGAATTTTTTGTTTTTTTCCTTGTTTTTTTATTTTTTTTGGTAATTTGTGATATATAAATGCATGCTAGAGAATTGACAACACTACTGAGAAATCTAACTATAAAAATAAATCACACCAAGAACTAATTTCTGAGCTTATTTCTTATTCAAATAATTCTAACTTGGCTGTACCAGGCTGTACAATTCTAATAAATGTGACAGCAGCGAATTTTGAATTGGATTTCTAACTTGCAACCTCTGATTTGCTCTTTGAATTGCTGACCTGCTGATGATGCCCAAAAACTCTGAATGTGAGACTTGCTTACCTGGGGCTGTATAGTTGGCCCTAAATGCTCAAAGAATGATCAAAATGCATACTCAACCACTGATCTGGCATCTGTTGAATAAATTATGCCCTCAACCAGTCTGATCCATGGAATTATTTCACTACAATTGATGCTACTTGATTTCCAATCTGATCCATAATGTATCATGTTGCGAGGAGACCTAGGTTTTTGTCCAACTCTCAATCTCTTCCAAGAGTTTTCATTCCTTTAAGACCAATATGCTGTAGAAATATTTCTTAGAACTCCAAACTCCAATTGCATAAGTAAAAATGAATTCTGGATGCTGAAAAATGAAACCCCAATCTCTTTTTAACCTTTTTCTCTTTCCCTCCAATAGGTTCAAACTTCTTTAGGGTTTCTAATGATTTATTTTAAATGACTTTTATTAAATTTATTCCTTCTCTAGCAAATCGACCCATAAGGCCTTATTAACCATGAATAAGAATGACCCATATTATAAAATATAACTTATAATTCCATCTCCTTGGAAAGTGTCATGGGCCTTTATTATGTTTTATTATAATATAAATTGACTGTATTAATTCACTTTATTATTATTTTTATTTAAATCAAACTTAGAAAATAATTTAATTATTGTCAATTTATTCATAAACTGATCATCTAGACTCCAAACTGAAATCTGATTGATGCCACTAGTCTATGGATGATACTTGAATGTTGTAGGCGAACTTACAGTCTCTACTAAAAATAGGTATCCTCCCTAAAAAATGTGAACGAGAACCAAAATGTCCAAAATAGTCATGGAGGTCCCCTGATGCATTCCAGTCAACTCCCAGCCAATCCCTAAAAAGTAGGAATCCCTCCTAAAATCTAGGAGATAGTCCCAAATTGTTCAAAATGGCTCATAAAGCCCCTATGCAGCTCCACAAACCTTTGAATAGTCCCAAATTGTTCAAAATGGCTCATAAAGCCCTATGCAGCTCCACAAACCTTTGAATGAGTCCCATATCCATACTATTAACCTACAGGAACTCAGGTAATAGGCCAAACCTTTGCTATCTGTTAAAGGGTCTAGTAAGGGATATTATAGTCTTCTTTCCCAGGAGTTGCTTGTCGCAAGCAACTACAAAGTAGGATGCTGAAGTATACTCCTTCCCACTTGACATCCTCTAAGGGCAAGTCCCTCCAATGGACCAAGTATTCCCTGATCACTCTTCTCCTCAACCCCCCCTCTCTCATGTCTAAAGTCTGAGTAGGAATCAGAATCAATCTGCCCTCATTTAGTGGAGGTAACTCGGGTGAAGATACAACATGCTGCCCCAAAGCCTTGTTCAAGGATGACACATGAAAGACATTATCTATCTTTCTCTCATAAGGTAACTCAAGCTCATATGCCACCTCTCCACTCCTCAATAGTCTGTATGATCCATAAAACCTCGGCTTGAGTTTATCTGTCCCACTCCTTTTAAGTGTACTCTGTCTATAGGCTATAGGCGCAAGAAGACCATATCTCCAATCTCAAATGACTTCTCAATCCGATGCTTGAATATTATCCTTGAGTGTCTTAAGGATATTTTGACAATACTGTAACCAATCCCAACCTCTAGGAGCTTTACTGTCACCCAACACCAAGTCCATGAATGATAAGGCATCATATCCATATAAAGCTTGGAAGGGAGTCATACCAACGAGCATGTGGTACATATTATTATAACAATACTCACCCACATACAACTAACACACCCATGCTCTTTGCTGACGCAAAACATAATTACGTAGATAACCCTCAACCCATTTATTAACAATCTTTGTTTGTCCATCTGCCTAAGGGTGGTAATTGGTGCTAGGGGTCAATTCTGTACTTGCTAACCAAAATAAATCCTACCAAAATATACTCATGAACTTGCTATCCCGGTCACTAACAATGGTCTTGGGGAGTCCATGGAGTTTGAACACCTCACAAAAGAATAGCACTGCTACATGAGATGTTGTGAAGTTGGCTGCAATAGAGAAGTGTGCATGCTTCATTAATATATCCACGACCACATAAATATCCTTCCCCTCTATTCTCGGAAGTCCTGTAATAAAATCCGTAGATATACTTTCCCACTTTTGCTTTGGAATGGGCAATGGTTGCACAAGACTTGTTGGGAAAGTATGCTCTGACTTGTCTACTGACAAGTCACACACACATGACACAAGAGATCATCCTTGAAGCCCTTCCATGAGAAACTCTCTCTAATATACATGTATGTCTTGAAGTACCTCAAATGTCCTGCAAATGACGTGTCATGGATGTCACGTAAGGTCTCCATGAGTTTTGATCTAGGTACCAAATAAATCTTGTTCTTATAATATATAACATCATCAACCATTGTATATTTGTCATCCTGAACCAAGCCCTCCCTAATCTCGCATGCAAATCGATTCTTGGAATATTCAACTAAAAGTTTGAGACTTCCAATCTGCTAAAATCTCACTCAAATAACAAAGTGTAGTAGTTGTAGGCCTCCTAGAAAGTGCATCAACAACCACATTCTTTTATCCTCTTGACATACTCAATGTTAAATTCATATGCCTATATCTTGCTAATCCATTTTTTATGGCGCGCTTTAAGTTCTTTCTACTCCAAGAAGTATTTCAGACTATTCTGGTCAATCCTCACCACAAACTTCCCACCTACCAAGTACTGACAAAACTTTGCCAACACATGCATGTTGGTGAGCATCTCCTTGTCATTGGTGCAATATAGTCTCATTGTCTCTCAACTTCCTACTCTTGTAGACGATGGGGTGGCAATTCTGCGTAAGAATCGCTCCAATACCCTCTAGGGATGCATCACATTCTAACACAAAGGGCCGAGAGAAATTTGGAATAGCCAAAATTGGAGAACTACTCATAACCTACTTGAGCTTATCAAATACAACCCGTGCCTCATCTGCTCATCTGAAAGCGCCCTTCCATGTGAGGTCTGTCAAAGGAGCTACAAGTTGTGAATAACCCTTCACGAACCTCTTGTAGCATGCACATAAGCCTAGGAAACCCTGCAACTCTGAAATATTCCTAGGTGGTATTGCTTGAATCTTCTCCTCATGAACCTTAACCCCATCTTTACCAATCAAATGCCCCAAGTACAAAATTTATGTAAGTCCAAATTCACATTTGGACATCTTGGCAAGCAGAGACCGTGCCTCCATAATGCCATGTACCTCATCCAAATGTCTCATGTGCTCCTCCCAAGTCTTGTTGTATATCAATATGCCATCGAAGAAAACAAGTACAAACTTATGCAATTGCTTATTGAATATGTGATTCAAGCATGAATAAAATGTAGCAGGTGCGCTAATGAGGCCAAATGACATCACCAAGATCTCATAATGCCCATAGTGGCATCTAAATGTTGTCTTATGTATGTCCTCATCATGAACCTAAATTTGATGGTACCCTAATCAAATATCAATCTTTGAAGAGTACACTGCACCATAGAGATCATCCAACAATTCATCTATGCACGGAATAGGATACTTGTTCTTAATTGTTTTCTTATTCAATGCACTGTAATCAATGAACACATACATAGTGTCATCCTTCTTCTTCACCAATACCACAGAAGAAGCAAAGTGGCTAGAACTTGGCCTAATATGCCCTATATCTAGTAGCTCATGTATGGTCTTCTCTATCTCATCCTTAAATTTCTTAGGGTGACGATAGGGAGTGGTAATCACAGGCTTAGCGCACTCCTCAAGCTCAATCACTTGCTCGAAACCACGGTCTAGTGGTACTCCAAGAGGAATGTCACCAAATACAAGGTTGTGCTTATCCAATATCATTTGAACATCTATATGAAATGTTCGATCACATTGTGAAGGTGACTTGGATGAAATGAAACATTGCGTCGCCCAAGCAACATCTCCATGTCTGAATAAGGATTGCATCCTATGGGTTGAAACCACCATTGGACCTTCATCAGAAAGTGTCTTAAGCACAACCTTCTTACCACCCACTATGAACTCTAATTGTATTCTCTTGAAATTTGGTACGTATCTCCCAAGGGACTGTAACCACTAGATGCCAAAAATTGCATCAATCTTGCCAAGTCCCACAACATCAAAATCATCTGTCAATGTAAAATCAACCATTTGTGTGCTAAGCTATGAACTCTCCTAGTGCACCAAAGTGCATCCATCTGCAATTGTCTCACTGAAATTTTGAAAATCCTCTTCTTGCATTACACACCTGGAAACCAACTCCTCATATATAAAATTGTGTGCAACCCTGCTGTCTACAAGACACTACAAGACAGGTCACACACTACCCCTTAATAACTCCCTTCAAGTGAAAAGGGATGGATCCTAGGGACTCCTGAAAGGGAGACAATAGTACCTTGGGTCGTAACCAATGCCTCGTCCCCTCCAAGCTCTACCTGTTGAGTGTCCTACTCACCCTCAACACTGTTGCCCTCTAAACTTGTGTCTTGTAACTACTCATCACCCACATTAGAAGTAACCTCAATGAGATTTTCGTTGCCTTTTCCAAGGCATCTTTGTCTAGGCTCCCAAGGCTCCTTACACAAGAAATACAACTTCCTCCTTATCATTTCATTATGTACCTCCTAATCCATCCTAAGAGGTGGTGGCACACTTTTGTACTATCTAGAAGCCCTCTGAAAAATCTTGGAGCTCCTTGGAAACTTATTATCCTGCTAAAAAGAAGTGGGTGTCAATGAAGTATCAAGCTCAGCGGTAGTCTGAATAGCCTCCTCCAGGTTCTTAGGCTTAAAATCCATGACCAAACCCCATAACCTCTCTTGTAACCCCTCAATAAATAGCATCAACACACATCTATGAGGCATCTATGGGCCATGACAACAATGCGTTGAAACTCATTAATATAAGTTTCAATGTGTGTACTTTGTCTCATCAATGCTAAGTCTATAAAGTTCCACATCCTTATGGTCAAATCTAGCAATCAACCGCTTAGTGAACTCCTTGTAAGAATGTATAAGTCCATAGTTTCGAGTTACCAAACCATAATGCCACCAATCATAAGTCATGCCCTCTAAGTGTAGCACTACAAACTAGATGACATCCTCCTTAGGCATAAACCTAAGTGAGAGGTAGATATTGAGCTTGTGCACCCAAGCTTGTGCACTAATCTTCCCACTACCATCAAAAGATGACAAGGTGAACTTGTTGGTTGCTCTTTTCAGATCTTCATTCTGTTGTTGTCTTGTTTGTCTATCACCCTTTGCTCTCAAACTATTCCTACGCTACACACAATACTGGGGTAAAGGGAAGACATCTCTGACATGCTGTAGAAGGGCTAGCCACTCATCGCTAACAGCCATAAGTGCATCTTGAAACTCAACACCCTACAATAGATCTATTGGTGGAGGTTACTCTCTAGGAGTTAAGTGATGTTGTAAGGGCTTATTTGTTGTATGTGTGTGATTCTTGTCACGTCTAGGAGGACCAAATGCATCGTCATCCTATGAGGGAGTCTTGCTACTCCCATGACTGGCTACAATTGAAACAATCCGACTCTCTCTATCTCGTCTGCATGTCTATCTCTAGGCTGACCCAAATCAACCCAGTCAAGGGTATCCTGTAATCTTTCTAAAGCCTATGCAATATGGGGTTGTGTATTATGATAGTTCTAAATAGCTCTCGATCAAATCACCCATACTTGCTGGAGTTTTCGTATCAAAATCCAATTGTGCATGTGCTCTCCTATGGACGTAATACCTGTATGCCTCAAATCTACCCGAATGCATAGAAGTGACCACAAATCCCTTAGGCTAGTAGAATCCAAGCTTTGATACCACTGTGTTAGTCCAAGTCTGGTATTTGTCATTCTTAAGTGATTTCTTGAGTCGCCATTATGTTTTCTGATGATCTTAAGTTCCTTGAGATTTTTGAGTCCAATCATTCACTAAAGATTTCGGTCCTGTGGTCATGCTGTGCTTGAAAATTTTTGAAGTTTATTTGCTAACGATTTTCTTGAACAAGTTCGAACACCTTTGAATAGCCTTGAACAGGTTTGAACTTAGTTCAAACCGGTTCAAGGTAGTTCAAGGTGGTTCAAGGTGGTTCTTATTTCTAAAGGGAAGTTTGCAAGTGCATAAAGTTGGCGAAAATGTTATGTGTTTACAAGTAGCGGGAATACTGAGATTGTACGAGAAGAAAAGGACTTGGGCATATCAATATGGGATCTATTGTTTAAAGGTTGATTCAAATGTTTGAAAGGCTTGAACAATATTGAACACATGTGAACCATCTTGAACTTTGTTCAAGGGTGTTCAAGGGCATTCAAGGATGACATGAGGCGGCAAAGAAAAGGTAACTGTCAGATAGCTCAGCAGTGGGTTCGACAGAAATAAGAGTATTTAATGCAGAAAAGTGGTGGCGCCAGTTAAATACGCGTAAGGTGTCAAATCAATCATTAATTCATACGACATCAATGTTTGCGCAAGTAACATTAATGGAATACATGCATAAACTGTCACATCATGCTTTTAGCTTTTATTGCCATAAAGATTTGTAATTAATGATTAAATCTTTCGCAATCTCTATTTAAGCCCTTCATTCCGTTCATACTATGAAATACTGTCACTATTGAGAACTGAGCGGACGGAAGGTAAGGACTTTGGAGCTCTAGTATTCAAAGGTTTCTACAGAACAAGGTGAGTCATGCTGCCCTCACTGCAATGTTTTAAATTTAAAATTGCAAAATATTCAGAGAATCCTATAGTAGATACAAGATTGTTATAGTTATGAAGTCTTCTTTTCACCTGTTTGGGAGCGCTCTGAGTCTTGTTTGTGAAGGCCCAATTGTGATAGATATTGACCTGGAGGCTTATGATTTAGAAGGGTTATCAAAAAGGCTTTCCAACTCCCTAGAAAAAATTCCAGCGTTGGAAATTCTACATAGTAGACTTTGCATTGCCGCTACATTCCCTCCCACCGTAATTTGCCCTGAGTTGATTTATGAATGCATTCACAATTATGACCAAAGAACTAAGTCTATTCTTAAAAACGATGGCAGTGTCTTATTGTCAGTTAATAGGGAAATTGTATCCTTAGCTTTCCACATTCTAGAGCAGACCTTTTGTGTCTTTTCCCCTGCACAATCTCTTGTCAAATTCAAAGAAAATGCAAACGAAAATCGTACTTCCATGGCCAAACACTAGTTATTAAACCCTCAGAGGGGAGGTTCGCACCTACACAAAATGTTCAACAGAAGCCACGTACGCTCCCATATAAGTGGAGTTATGGTGATGCTACAAAGAGTGAGAGGGTCCCTAGAGGCTTATTTCTTTTCTAAATGGTTATTTTATTATGTTCAAATTGTTCTGGAAGGAAAACAAATCCTGGACTGGGCTATGTTAATTGCCAGCTCCATGAGAGAGCAACTTAATAACTTGAAGCTTACTGGTAGTAGCTTTTTTATGTCATCCTATCTTATTTATTGCTTAACCTGTAGTAGACAGTGGAGCAGAATGCCTCATGAGCCTTGGTCAGATGGTATGTGTGTTTACGAATATTTCCCTATCTTGCACAGAAGTAATATAATTCAAGATTACAGAAGTGTACATGATACCTTTATGGGCGAGCTTTGTTTTGAATTAACCGAAGACTCTACTAGGAGGATGAGCTCAAAACCTTAGGGGCATGTGACTAAGTTTGGAAGCTTCTGCACCCAATTTTCTAGATTCACCTACATTAGGGTTGGCGGCTTTGAAGATTCTCCCATGAGGTTGCCTAGGTATGCCTTTGACTGTTTTGTTCTTGCAGAAGTCTGTAGGCAACTTGCTACTGTGCTTAAGAGATTCCTCCCAGAGGAAGAATGGGAAAAAGTGTTTCCAATACAACTAGGAAAATTTTCATGTGCTTCTATGGAAAATGCAATCGTCATTGGGAGTGATTTGAGGCATTTTGATTACAAGTTCTATACTGAAAGAGCAGGGTTTGACAATAAGAACTTTGCTAGTGGAAGCCTAGGTCTTAGGTCTCATATGTTTTTTGTCCCCCATCTCGAAGATTTTTGGGAGGACTGGTCCAATGAGTCTCAAGTCAAGGAAATAGAACATAGCAGACTGTGCATATCCCAGATTCTATCTATGAGGCTGGAATTCAATGTGGCAAGGGTTATTGATGACGGTTCAAATTTAATTGAACCAGGTTTCAAGAAATCCATGGAAAATGAAGAATATGATATTGACTAGATGACAGTTGAAGAAGATGATATTAAACAGAGAACGCAACATGTGCTTCAATTAACTGAGAAGTGGTTGCAGAAAAGAAGAAAGCAATCTAGTCCTAAATCAATTGAAGTTAAAACTTCATCTTTATCTTCCCCTTCCCTTGTTTCTAATCTTCTTGAAATGATTTACAATGCAGGTTCCCCGAGGAATCATCGAACTAGGAGTTCCAAGAAGAAACCTTCTGCAGAGTCCTCACTTGTAGTTTCACCTCAGTGGATTACCAAATCAAGGATCCGGTCTCACAATAAAGAGAAGATGGCTCGAGAGAACCTAGAGATGATCAACCTAGATGATGATAAATTTGGTGACATGAGTTACCAGATTTGAGAGGATGAACAGGTAGGAAAATATCTTTTTGATTTGGATGACGTGACATTGGACATGATGGACACACTTGCAAAGACAACTGAGCAATCGGTTGCAACAAGTACAATGCCAAAATGGCTGACCACATCTATGAACAAGAAACGAAGTCTGGTTCCTGTTTCTATCCCGATACATGATATTGTAAGTATGTTCAGACGACTCCTAAAACTAAAAAGGTTAAGAGCACTGCTCGGATGTTTGCTGATATGAAGACAGGGAAATGGACTGCTGAAGTGGCCACTTACAGGCCAAAAGAAGAAAAGAAAGAAGTTGCAGCATAGGACTTTGAGGTAACTAAAATTGATCTGGAAACCATGGATAGGGCGGGTAAAAATCATTTGATTAAATAAACTGCCCAAGAAATGTTGATGACGTCTTGGCAGGATAGTAAAGAAAAAAAAAAGAAATGAAGTAGACCATAGTGTCATCATCCTAGTTTATGAATGCCTTTTCAATTTCGACGCCACTCCTTTGATCCAGTCCCCTCAAATCTTTAACGCAAATTCAACAAAAAACAAAAACCTATTGAATCAAGTTAAGCTTGGTCGGGTTTTAGTCTCTTCTGTGGACGAATGGATGGCTCAGGTAGTCAATAGTGGTCACCAATATATCAAAGACTCACATGTGGTTCTCCATGATACCGAGGCTATAATGGGGGAATTACAGACTCAGCGACATGTCTGGGATGGGGAAGAAGAGAAATGGGTCTTTGCGATGAGGAAATTCTTGGAAATAGACAGGTATGGTTTCAGTAAGTTCTGCACGGAGAAATCACTAAAGTCCACTGAAGAATCAATCTTCATCGTTCTCAGAAAGAATATAAGCTGGATGATTTCTACCAATAGAAATACCATCACTGAAACAAAGGAGTATGAAGCTGAGGCCAAACAAATTCAGAAAGCCACTCGAAATGAATTGAGAGTTATCAATTTCACCTACACCAACCCAACAACTTATGGAGAATAGGAATTAAAAGGAGCCCTAGAAGCCTTTGACTCAGCCATGAAAATAATCAAATAAAAAGCTAATTCTAAGGCCACAGATTTGACACAAATGGTGAGGATCGAGTCAATGTTGTACCTGTGCGTTGATCAGGTACCTGGGCTGATGGAAAAGATAAAGAAGCTGAAATGGAGTAAAGAGGCCTTAATGGCCCAAATTGTAAACTCAAAGGTCCCACATCTGCAGGTTGCAAAGGAGCTGATCCAAGCAGACAAGAAGTGGAAGCCCACCCAGTCTGCTACCGAAGAAGATGGAAACTCAACGGGAAGTGAGGATCGCACCATGGAAAAAGAGCCTGATTTAGACATTTAATTTCTCCTTGAATTGCATGCAAAACTGTTAAGGACAACTGTCCTTTTTAATTTGGTTTCATTTTATAACTGCTTACCCAAGAGGTCTTGTTTTCAGGGAGACCTCTCGACATTTTAAAACTATAAGTATTAGTATTGAAAACAGAAAAGGGGTTCGACACAACTGATCATAACAAAAATACTTTAATTTTGGGTGTGTTAGTTTTTAGGAATTTGGTGATAGATATTGACTGAATCTGATGTTACTATTGGAAAAATAGATTTTACATGGTTGCCTGTGTCACAATTTCGGAATACATTATATTTTAGCTTTCATATCTGTGTTATTTGAAACGAATAAGAAAATGTTCTGTTTTCACATTTTGTTTTATTCTGTGGTGTATTTCTGTGGATTCATAGTATCCTAATTCCATCCATATTCTATTATTTTATAGTTGTTGATCATTTAAATTCATGCAATCAGTGGTGATAGAAAAATTGTGTTTTTGTTTCTCTCCTCTATATTTGTTTATCTTTCCTAAGGTAATATTGTCATGCTTCTCATCTAAGAATGAAGAAGCAGCCTTTATAAACTTTCAAGTTAAAAGTTAAATCTATGAAATTGGTGTTATCTAAATATTGAAAATCATTCCTAGGGAGCTGTACCTAAGATCAAATTCAGAGGGAAATGAGTAAAGAACACTTACCCAACTGTTAGTTGTCATTTGGCTTTCACAAGGGGTGTAGAGTTTTTCTTTCTAAGATATACTGAAAGACAAATTTGTTTGCTAACGAATTTTTGGTGACTCTATTGGGGAGCGTTAAACAGTGTAGACCTATTTTAAATGCTTTCTTTGATGAATAATTATGGTACTACCAGCTGTTGTAATACCTAATCAGGAGGAATTGCCACCTGTTCTTGAACTAGACTTGAACTTTCAAGACACCCAAGAAGATATAATTTCTGATTTGAATACCCTTGCTTGGAATTTAAAAACTAGCAATCATCAATACTAGGAAGCTCTCTTAGTTTTGGAAGAAGAAGATATAGGAGAGTGGCTGTGAGGTCTCCCAATAGCTCAAGAAGCACAAATTGTTGATAGAGCTTTTCAAAGGCAATAGAAAACATAATACTGGATTCTCAACCGTACACCAGGTCCCGAAGGAGGGAGGGCATTTTTGATACTTTTTATGAAATATTACAAAACCTCCAGTTTCTAACTACCTACATTCCAAAGCCGAAAGCCAAGAGTAGACCTCCTTCCCCGCCTAAGGCTCCATCAAATACATCCACATCCACTAGTGTCTGGCAATCTTTGACCATATCTGGCATCCAAGTGCCCCCACTTGTAACAATCTTTCCAGTCACAATCATGGCTCAACCATGGGGTGCAGCAGTTGGTCCTCTAGCACTGGGTGCTCATCATGCCCTTCCTAAGGGTACTAAAGACGTCCTCCCCAATTTTTCTGGAGATGGTAAAGTCTCAGTGGATGAACATTTCAATGTGTTCAATGTAGAAACTGCTATATTGGCACTACAACATGAAGATGTAGTCGTTAGGCTTTTCGCGCAATCTATAACAGAGGGAGCGATAGAATGGTTTGGTCACTTGCATGTTGGGTCTATTACAAATTGGAAAACCATGAGGACTGCGTTTGAAAACCGTTTCAAAGGCGCTGAGGATGAACATTCTCTGTTGGCACAATTAACACAAGTGAAGAAAGAGATTCATGAGCCCATGAGGGATTATGTGACTCGGTATAACAAGGTTATTCATAGAACCCTTATGGCCAAAAGGCTGACTTCAAAAAATCAACAATGTGTTTTTGTGAACTCCATGCCCCCGAACATAGGTTTTCACCTGAGAAGAAGTAGACCCGCAAACTTAGACACTGCCCAAAGCCAAGCCATTGAATTGGAGGACGATCTCATCACGACGGGAAAATGGAGGAAAGATGTGCAAGTACCCCCCACTCTCAAGCCTCTGCTTCTTCTTCCACAGACCCAGTTGTTCAAAGACTCATGAATGATGTGATTACCTTAAAAAGGCAGTTACCCAAACAAGGATCTTCCTATCCTCCCATGTATCAAGACACTAGTCGTAAACAACCTAACCAATGGCATGGTAAAACTCCTCTTCTACCTTCAAATCAACCAAGATTATCCCTTGAAGCTTCACCAAAGGAAGTGGTCATGTGCTCTTTTCACCTGATGACAGATCATGATGACAGTTCTTGCCCAGATATGTTGAGGCATGTTCAAATGGAAGCAAAAAAAGATGCACTAGGGGAATGTACTGTAGAGGAGATAGCTCAAGAGAGACTTGGCGACTCTGGCTCATACTATTTTGAATATGAATCTGACTCCGAAAGAGGAGATATTCTGGTCACTCTTCAAGACCCAACATGTGCTATGTTGACTCGCAATCAAAAGACCTCTAAGTACACTCCAACATCATCAAGTACCTTTCAGAAGACCAAAGAGCCTGTAAGTAATACTTCTCCCTCTAGTCCTAAAACTCATGATTTTAAAGTTGCACAAAAAGACGTTGGCACATCTTCATTTGATATCATCGAATTCTGCAAGTCATTTGCTATAGAAATTTATCCTGAGAAATACTTGAGATTAAACCCCAAAGAACTTGATAAGTTTGTGAAATATGTCAAAGGTGACCCTTCACATTCACCCCAAACCAATCAGTGTACCGTAGACCAAGCTGACAATCCTGTTCAAATTCCCACAGTTACCCCACCTGTTGTTATGACTCAAGATGAATTAGCCTATACTTCTGCCTTGGAAGCAAAATATGAAGTTGATGAAGTGAGAAAACCCGACCCTTTTTATATTTCCCTGCTCCTTAATGGCCTCAAGTTAAGTAATTGTATCATAGACTCAGGTGCCTCCGATAATATCGTGCCATCGTCTGTTGCCAAAGCCCTAGGTTTGACCCTGACCAAGACCTTTGGAAGATGCTATTCCATAGACGGTAAGAAGGTACCTTTAATTGGTCAGGTAAAGGATACTCAAGTTGTTTTAGCGGGCTACCCTGATAAGAGATTAAAGTTAACTATCCTAGTGGTTGATATACCCGCAAGTTTCAGGATGCTTTTAAGCAGAACTTTCTGCAGGGATATGGGAGGAGAAATTAAGATAGACTGGTCGGAAGTAGTTATCCCCATAGTAAAGAGGAAGGTTAAGTTAGAACTAGAAGCAAAAAATAAATATACAATCTTCCCTTTCGATGATCTAAAGGCACAAATTCTTTTTCAAGATTGTGAATTTGGTAATTATATGATTTTCTCAGAGGAGGTTTCTCTAACCCCCGTAGCCTGTGATGAGAACAGTCAGATTTGGTTTATGGAATTTGATAGCAGTTGTGCTAGTGCTAGATTTAGAGCTGGTGTGGTACTAAAGGGTATGGACGGTGAATATCTCCCTTTCTCCTATAAATTGGATTTTAAAAATACTAATAACACTTCTGAATATGAGGATCTTTTATTAGGATTACAAGAGGAAAAGGCACATGGAATTAAAGTACTGGTAGTAAGAGGTGATGCAGAGCTGATAGTCAAGCAAGTAAAAGGTTAGTTTACAGTTAAGAATGAGCGTTTGAAACATTATAGGAGTTTGGTATGGAATGAAATTGAAGCCTTTGAAGCTTTTTCTATAGAGGCAGTTCCGAGAATTTTAAACTCCCGAGCTGATTCCCTGGTAGTATCAACATCCCTATTACTCCCTCATCTAGATTTTAAGATGGATACTTATAGAGTTGAGATGATATATAGGCCTGTTGTTCCTGACAACATTGAACACCTGCAAGTTTTTGAAGATGATGCCCGAATAAATGATTTTATGGCACGTGTGGAAGCCTTCTCTTCTATTTATTTTGAGGGGGTGGATGAAGGACGTGAAGAGGTCTATTCTGAGTCTTTGCCAGTAGAAGAGGTTGTTCAACTGAAAAGTAATAAAATTTCTAAAGGATTGGTCTCCCTGGAAAGTTTGTTTTCAAGGAAGGATGATAGTTATATCTCAAAGAGAGGTCAGCATTTAGAAGTGTTGAAAGAATATGATAAAATAAATATCGGCACTTCAACAGAACCCCGATGCATATCTGTGGGAAAAACTCTATTTGACCAGGAAAAGAAAAACCTGCAATTCTTGTTGACCGCCTATATGGATGTATTTTCCTACGATGACTTAAAGGATTTCTGAAAAGGAAAATTTAGCCACCATATTCCCCTGAAACCAGAGTCTAAGCCTTTTCGGAAAAATCTCTGGAGTTACAATATGAAGGTGTCAGAAGCCATTTTGAATGAGGGGGACAAGATGCTGAAGGCACGGATTATTTACCCCATTCATCACTCAGCATGTATTGTAAATATCATCCCGGTGAGAAAGAAAAGTGGAGAAATAATAATCTGTGTTGATTTTCGTAACCTGAATCAAGCCAGTCTAAAAGAAAATTACGCCTTGCCTAAAATGGAACATGTTTTCAAATTGTGGCAAGATCTGAAATGATGTCTCTCCTCGACGAATTTTTCAGGTTATAATCAAGTGAGTGTGTTAGATGAAGATAAGAACAAAACCACCTTTACTACACCATGGGGAACATTTGCATACAACCGAATGCCCTTCGGATTAATCAATGTAGGGGCTACTTTTCAGAGAGCTATGGATTCTTTTTTCGTGGACATGAGAAACAGGATAATAGTAATGTACCTTGACAAATTGACAGTTTACAATAAGAGAAGGAAGCATCATTTCAGAGACCTTCAATTAGTCCTTAAGAGGTGCAGAGAGCATGGTATATCGCTTAACCCTAAGAAGTCCATATTCGGTGTGACAAAAGGTAAACTATTGGGTCATATCGTTTCGAAAGAAGGAATCATAATAGATCGTAAAAGAGTAAAGGTGATCCAGCAAATCAGCCTACCATCAACTAGGACAAGAGTCAAATCTTTCTTTGGCCAGATCAACTTCTTGAGAGCCTTTGTTCCATAATTTTCTGAATTGACTAGGCATATCGTGGGAATGATGAGTGAAAATCAATCCTTTAAATGGACAAAAGAGGGTAAGAAGGCCTTTAATGTGATAAAAAATGTTGTAGCAAATGCTCCTTCTCTGGTTTATCCTAACTACAAGAATGATTTTGTTATTTATTGTTATGCTTCTGATCACTCCTTGTCAGGAATTTTAACTTAGAAGAATGCTTCTGGAAATGAAGCACCTATTGCTTTCATGAGTACACCATTAAAAAAGAATGAGCTAAAATATTCTTCCATAGAGAAACAAGCGTTTGTTGTAGTGAAATCAGTTAAGATATTCAGGTTCTATATCCTTCATTCTCACTCCATAGTGTATGTACCTGACTCGGCGGTGAAAGCTCTTCTCACCCAACAAGAAATAGCCATGAACAGGAGAGAAACGCGGGTAACAATAATTTAGGAATATGACTTGACAATAAAACCCACTAAGCTAGTCAGGGGAAGAGGTCTCTGTAAATTTATAGTAGAGAATTTGAATCAATCCGAAGGATTAGAAGGTGAAACATCTCAGGTATTGTTGGTCAGTTTGACAGACTCTTAGTTTTGTGACAGCATATTTCTTAACTTATGGAGAGCGCCCTACAAGGTTAACGCCCAAAGAAAGGCGTAATTTGAGACTCCAAGCGGAGAAATATGTGATATGGCAAGGTACCTTATACAAGAGGGGTCTCGACGAAACTTTCCTCAGATGTGTGGATGAAAGTCAACAGTTGCAGTTGCTAAAAAAATTTCATGAAGAAGCCCATGGAGGTCATTTTTCTTCCACCGTGACAGCTTTTAAGATCCTTCGAAACTATTTTTATTGGCCAGGGATGTTCAAAGATGCATATGCATTCATCAGAAATTGTGAAAAATGTCAGTTGTTTTCTAGAAGACCGCAATTAGCTGCCTTGCCTTTGAAACTGGTTGTGGTGAGTGAGCCTTTTAAACAATGGGGAATGGATTTTACTGGCCTAGTTAATCCTCAGTCAAGCACTGGCCATGTTTACATCCTAACAGCGACCGACTATTTCACAAGGTGGGTTGAGGCTATCCCGACCAAGAAAGCAAATTCTCAAGTGGTATACGATTTCTTGAAAGATAATATTCTTGTGTGCTTTGGAGTACCCCAAAATATTGTGGCTAATAATGCTACCTATTTCTCTTCATAGGAGCTATCTCTTTTCTGTTATGATCATAGCATCTCCCTAGCCCATTCGTCAGATTACTTTCCCTGTGGCAATGGGTAGGCAAAGTCAAGTAATAAAAATCTAATTATGATTATGGTTATGAGGAAGTTGGTAGATGTGGTTGTAGGAATTGGCACAAGAAACTTTATCAGGCTCTTTAGGCTGATAGAATTACCCCCAAGAGAGCAATTGGAACGACACCTTTTGAGTTGGTATATGGGGTAGGCACTCAAGTATCAATTCCTTTAGAAATGTTGGCAGCAAAACTGCAAATGGCTATTGAAGATCAGACATTTAAAAGATCTTTGGAGAAAAGGATCTTGTATTTGCAAAAATTGGAAGAAGAAAGGGAGGCTTTGGTTGACAAAATTACCGAACGCTAGACCAGAGTAAAGAATATTTTTGACAGAAAAGCTAGGCCCTGAAACTTTATGAAAGGGGATGAAGTCTTGCTCTGGGACAAGAGGAAGGAACCCAAGGGAGCGCATGGAAAGTTCGAATCTCTATGGAAAGGACCCTTCATTGTTGCAGAAGAGTTATGCTCTAATTCTTTTAAATTGGCCTACCCGGATGGAACGGTCTTACCATTTACCTACAATGGTCAAGACCTGAAACTTTTCAAGCTCTGAGTCCTGTGGCCTGTGAATAGCTGTACATATTAGGTTTAGTTTTCTTTCCTATTGCTGAGAAGTTCTTTGGAATCCTTTTTGTAGTTTGCAAAACCAGAGTTTTGAGTTGTCTGCATTTTGACAAAAGCAATCCACAATCAGAGCCAATATTAGTCCAAGTTTGGTACTTGTCCTTCTTAAGTGATTTCTTGAGTCGCCATTATGTTTTTTGATGATATTAAGTTCCTTGAGATTTTTTAGTCCAATCATTCACTAAATATTTCGGTCCTGTGGTCATGTCGTGCTTGAAAAAGTGTGAAGTTTATTTGCTAACGATTTTCTTGAATAGGTTCAAACACCTTTGAAAAGCCTTGAATAGGTTTGAACTTAGTTCAAACCAGTTCAAGGTAGTTCAAGGTGGTTCAAGATGGTTCTTATTTCTAAAGGGAAGTTTGCTGGTGCATAAAGTTGGCAAAAATGTTCTGTGTTTACAAGTAGCGGGAATACTGAGACTGTACGAAAAGAAAAGGACTTGGGCATATCAATATGGGATCTATTGTTTAAAGGTTGATTCAAATGATTGAAAGGCTTGAACAATATTGAACACATGTGAACCATCTTGAACTTTGTTCAAGGGTGTTCAAGGGCATTCAAGGATGACATGAGGTGGCAAAGAAAAGGTAACTGTCAGACAACTTAGTAGTGGGTCCTACAGAAATAAGAGTATTTAATGCAAAAAAGTGGTGGTGCCGGTTGAATACGCTCGAGGTGTAAAATCAATCATTAATTTGTACGACATCAAAGTTTGCACAAGTAACATTAATGGATTGCATGCATAAACTATCACATCACGTTTTTAGCTTTTATTGCCATAAAGATTTGTAATTAATGATTAAATCTTTCACAATCTCTATTTAAGCCCTTCATTCCGTTCATACTTTGAAATACTGTCACTATTGAGAGCTGAGCGGACGGAAGGTAAGAACTTTGGAGCTCTAGTATTCAGAGGTATCTATAGAACAAGGTGAGTCAGGTTACCCTCACTGCAGTGTTTTAAATTTAAAATTGCAAAATATTCAGAGAATTTTGTGGTAGATACAAGATTGTTATAGTTATGAAGTTTGCTTTTCACCTGTTTGGGAGCGCTTTGAGTCTGGTTTGTGAAGGCCCAATTGTGACAGATACTGACCTGGAGGTTTTTGATTTAGAAGGGTTATCAGAAAGGCTTTTTAACTCCCTAGAAAAAATTCCAGCTTTGGAAATTCTACATAGTGGACTCTGCATTGCTGCTACATTCCCTCCTGACGTACTTTTCCCTGAGTTGGCTTCTGAATGCATTCGCAATTATGACCAAAGAACTGAGTCTATTGTTAAAAAGGATGACAACGTCTTTTTTTTTTTAATAAGGAAATTGTATCCTTAGCTTTCCACATTCTAGAACAGACCTTTTGTGCCTTTTCCCATGCACAATCTCTTATCAAATTCAAAGAAAATGAAGATAGAAATCGTACTTCCATGGCCAAAAACTGGTTATTAAAACCTCATAGGGGAGGTTCATGCCTACCCAAAAAGTTGAACAGAAGCCACTTATGCTCCTATATCAGTGACGTTATGGTGATGTTGCAAAGAGTGAGAGGGTCCCCAGAGGCTTATTTCTTTTCTAACTGGTTATTTTGTTATGTTCAAATTGTTCTGGAAGGAAAGAAAATCCTAGACTAGGCTGAGTTAATTGCCAGCTCCATGAGACAACAACTTAATAACTCGAAGCTTACTGGCAGTAGATTTTTCATGTCATCCTATCTTATTTATTGTTTAGCCTGTAGTAGACAGTGGAGCGGAATGCCTCATGAGCCTTGGTCAGATGGTATGTGTGTTTAAGAATATTTCCCTATCTTGTACAAAAGTAATATAATTCAAGATTACAGAAGAGTACATGATACCTTCATGGGCAAGCTTTGTTTTGAATTAACCAGAGACTCTGCTAGGAGGATGAGCTCAGAAGCTTATGGGTTTGTAACTAAGTTTGAAAGCTTCTACATGCGGTTCTCTAGATTCACCTACATTAGGGTTGGTGGCTTTGAAGATTCTCCCATGAGGTTGCCTAGGTATGCCTTTGAATGTTTTGTTCTTGCAGAAGTCTGTAGGCAACTTGCTACTGTTCTGAAGAGATTCCTCCCAGAGGAAGAATGAGAAAAAGTGTTTCCAATACAACTAGGATATTTTCATGTGCTTCTATGGAAGATGCAATAAGCATTGGGAGTGATTTGAGGCATTTTGATTTCAAGTTTTATACTGAAAGAGCAGGGTTTGACAATAAGAACTTTGCCAGTGGAAGCCTAGGTCTCAGGTCTCATATGTTTCTCGTCCCCCATCTCAAATATTTTTGGGAGGACTGCTCCAATGAGTCTCAAGTCAAGGAAAGAGAACATAGCAGACTATGCATATCCCAGATTCTGTCTATGAGGCTAGAATTCAATGTGGAAGGGGTTACTGATGACGGTCCAAATTTGATTGAACCAGGTTTCAAGAAATCCATGGAAAATGAAGAATATGATATTGAATGGACGATAGTTGAAGAAGATGATATTAAATAGACAATGCAACATGTGCTTCAATTAACGGAGAAGTGGTTGCAGAAAAGAAGAAAGCAATCTAGTCCTAAATCAATTGAAGTTAAAACTTCATCTTTATCTTCCCCTTCCCCTGTTTTTAATCTTCATGAAACGATTGACAATGCAAGTTCCTCGGGGAAGCAGTGAACTAGGAGTTCCAAGAAGAAACCTGTTGCAGAGTCCTCGCCTATAGTTTCACCTCAGCGGATCACTAGATCTAGGACCCAGTCTCAAAATAAAGAGAAGATGGCTCAAGAGAATGTAGAGACGATAAACCTGGATGATGATAAATTTGGTTACATGAGTTACCATATTGAAGAGGATGAACAGGTAGGAAAAGATCTTTTTGATCTAGATGACGTGACATTGGACATGATGGACACACCTACAAAGAAAACTGAGCAATCGACTATAGCAAGTAAAATGCCAAAATGGCTGACCACATCTGTGAAAAAGAAACAAAGTCTGGTTCTTGTTTCTATCCCGGTACAGGATATTGTGAGTAAGTATGTTCAGACGACTCCTAAAACTAAAAAGGTTAAGAGCACTGCTCGAATGTTTGCTGATACGAAGACAGGGAAATGGACTGTTGAAGTGGCCACTTGCAGGCCAAAAGAAGAAAAGCAAGAAGTTGTAGCAGAGGACTTTGAGGTAACTAAAATTGAGTTGGGAACCATGGGTAGGGCGGGTAAAAATAATTTGTTTAAAGAAACTTCCCTGCAAATGTTGATGACATCTTGGCAGGATAGTAAAGAAAAAAAGAAATGAAGCAGACCATAGTGTCATTATCCTAGTTTATCAATGCATTTTGCAATTTTGACGCCACTCCTTTGATCCAGTCCCCTCAAATCTTTAACCCAAATTGAGCGGAAAGAAAAAACCTGCTGAGTCAAGTTCAGCGTGGCCGGGTTTTAGTCTCTTCCGTGGACGAATGGATGGCTTAGGTAGTCAATAGTGGTCGCGAATATATCAAAGACTCGCATGTGGTTCTCCATGATACCGAGGCTATAATGGGGGAGTTACAGACTTAGCAACAAGTCTGGGATGGGGAAGAAGAGAAACGACTCTGCAATGAGGAAATGCCTGGAAATAGACAGGTATGGTTTTAGTAAGTTCTGCACTGATAAATCACTAAAGTCCACTGAAGAATCAATCTTCTTCGTTCTCAGAAAGAATATAAGCTGGAGGATTTCTACCATTAGAAATACCACCATTGAAACAAAGGAGTATGAAGCTGAGGCCAAACAGATTCAGAAAGCCACTCTGAATGAATTGAAAGATATCAATTTCACCTACACCTACCCAACAACTTATGGAGAACATGAATTAAAAGGATCCCTAGAAGCCTTTGACTCAGCCATGAAAATAATCAAAGAAAAATCTAATCCTAAGGCCACAGATCTCACACAAATGGTGAGGATCAAGTCAATGTTGTACCTGTGCGTTGATCAGCTACCTGGGCTGATGAAAAAGATAAAGAAGTTGAAATGGAGTAAATAAGCCTCAATGGTCCGAATTGTAAACTCAAAGGTCCCACATCTGCAGGTTGCAAAGGAGCTGATCCAAGAATTCAAGATGGAAACTCAGCGGAAAGTGAAAATTGCACTATGAAAAAATAGCCTTATTTGGACATTTAGTTTCTCTTTGAATTGCATGCAAAACTCTTAAGGACAACTGTCCTTTTTAATTTGGTTTAGTTTTATAAATGCTAACCCAAGAGGTCTTGTTTTCAGGGAGACCTCTCGACGTTTTAAAACTATAAGTATTAGTACTGAAAATAGAAAAGGGGTTCAAAAAAATTGATCATAACAAAAATACTTTAATTTTGGGTGTGTTAGTTTTTAGGAATTTGGTAACAGATATTGACTGAATCTGATGTTACTATTGGAAAAATAGATTTTACATGGTTGCCTGTGTTGCAATTTTGGAATACATTACGATTTAGCTTTCAGATCTGTGTTATTTGAAACGAATAAGCAAATGTTCTATGTTAACATTTTTTTAATTCTATGGTGCATTTTTGTGGATTCATAGTAGCCTGAATCTATCCATATTCTATTATTTTATAGTTGTTGATCATTTAATTTCATGCAATCCGTGCGTATAGAAAAATTGTGTTTTTGTTTCTCTCCTTCTCTATATTTGTTTATCTTTTCTAAGGTAATACTGTCATGCTTCTCATCTAAGAATGAAGAAGCAACCTTTATAAACTTTCAAGTTAAAAGTTAAATATGTGAAGTTGGTGTTATCTAAATATTGAAAATCATTCCTAGGGAGATGTACCTAAGATCAAATTCAGAGGGAAGTGAGTAAAGAACACTTACCCAACTGTTAGTTGTCATTTGTCTTTCAAAAGGGGTGTAGAGTTATTCTGTCTAAGATATACTGAAAGAAAAATTTGTTCACTAACACACTAAAAGATCCCCAAGTAGATTCTAAGGAAAATTATTGATTTTTGTTTTCTTTCTTGTCTTTGACCAACGATTCAGTATAGATGTCTATTTTTTTGGTCTTTTGCAATATGTGATTTTTTTATTTATTTTTCATTGTTTTTTTTCTAATTTTTGATTTATAAATGCAATGCTAGAGAATTGACAACAATATTGAGAAATCTAACTATGAAACTAAATTACACCAAGAACTAATTTCTGAGCTTATTTTTTATTCAAATAAATTCTAACTTGGTTGTACTTGGTTGTGCTAGGTTGTACAATTCTGATAAATGTGACAACAACAAATTTGAATTGGATTTCTAACTTGCAACCTTTTATATGCTCTTTGAATTGTTGACCTACTGATGACACCCAAAATTTCTTAATTTGTGAGACCTACTACTTTTGAAACCACATGCTCAGCTAGGAGTACACGTGAATTCTACTAGGGGTTGTACAACTAGCCCTAAATGCTCAAAGAATGACCAAAATGCTTACTCAACCATCAATCAACACTTTGTTGAATAAATTATGCCCAAGCTAGTCACGGTCTCAATGAAATAAACAGTGTATATATAAAACAATATATGGTGCACAACAATAGCAAGCATGCAATGACAACAATAACATCATACATATATATAAACATTGCTCATAATAGGGTCATGTGGTGCTCAAACAGTGAGCTCATAAACAATGCATGATGCCATAGCTTTTAGCCCGCGAGCCATCAAGACATTTCCTCATGAAATGATCATAAACGGGGAGTACCACATAGTGAATATCAACAACAAAACAAATAAAGAGAGATCAAATACTTCACACAATGCCTTGAAGGTAATAGAAATGATGACTTGGCTCTCAAAGCATCAATGTCCTAAAAGAGGTCTGCTTTATCTTGCAGCTTTCTGGTAGATAAGGGTAATTGTGGCTATTACTACTACAAATTCATTTGAAGGAATCAAACTACTAATATCAATTACCATACACTTTCATCTGGTGAAAAACAAAGCAAAGCTCATTATATTTTTTTTAATAATATAGAATATCGTTGCCATTACAACGACAGCTCGAGAACGTCCGACACTGAAGCTATACATGCGATGGCCAGATGTCAAAAATTGCCGACAGCTGGATGTTGCATGTACAACATATCCGTTGCACACTCGTCGCAATTGCAACATTCTTAAAGTGTAACGATGACATCTTAAAAAACATACCAGTTCTTATTGCAACGGTTATTGTTGTCGCACTAACAACACACATAACAACCGTCGGTGATTCCGACACCAAAACTACAACACCAGCCATCGAAAAAAGGACTCAAATGTACTAGTGTTAACTAGCCTTGACTTAACCCTGAGTTCATCTGGAGTGGTGCAGGAGCACCTAGGAAAACTCCCAATGCTTAATCAATTTTGGCTTGTAACTGACCGTAGCCAAGTCAATAGTCTTTTATTGTCGACCTTAGTAGGTCTTGCAAGGTGTGTGACTAGGTGGATTAGTAGTTAGTACTAAATCTAATCTAGTTTAGTTAGTTTTGCTTCATTGCTTGTTTTGGCTTAAGTGGGGAAAATGAGTCTAAATGTATCCTAGACTTAGGTGAGAAGTGGAAAGTTCCTAAAAAGATCTTGATGATGTGTATTCAACGAATGAAGAAGGATAGAGGTCTTGAAAGTTATTTATGAGCATTTATGCAAAAGAAGCTAAATGTTGTCATGACAACATTTTGCAATATTGTAAAATGTTGTATGCAACATAGACAACTTTTGATTCCTTTCGAAATGGAGGAAGGCAATCAATGCTAGAGGCCTAAAATCACGGAGGAATCATCTTAAGATATCGGAAGGCTCATTTCCTAAGGGAGAGGATGAATGTAATCAAGTTTTTGAATAGCAATAGAGCTCTACAATTCTTTTTTCTGCAATAGTCAAAGTGTTTTGAGTTAATCAGTATTCTAATGGATTGAACTGACAAATCTAATGTTGGATCTGTGTTGAGTAGGAATTTTTAAGAGTTTTTTTATTCAGTGATCAATTTGTTTAGAGTAGATTAGCTTTCTTTTGTAAATTGTTTAGGAACTAGCACAGTTGTTGGGGTAGATAGAGTAGTTTTCAGTTTCATGGCTCCCCCATAGAATCCAACCATGAGAAACTTTTGGTTGTGGATACATATGTTAGGGGAGCCTATGTACAATGTAAAAATATGCAAGTAGGAGTTTTGAGGAGTCAAGTAGCTATTTTTAAAGTTATGCCCTAGGCGAGAAATGCTTGTCCGACTAGGTGTATAACAGAGAAAGATTTGGATGCCATTGCAAGGGTATGTTTGGGGAAAGAAAACCAAGTGTAGTTTTAGGTGCATTAGGTTCTAATAGAACCCTATCTATGAGCTGAGGTCCTTACCAGTCCATCTAGATAGATTTCTAGCTAGAAATCATATGACTGCAGCCAATGCACTAAAATAGCCCTATTTGACCTATATTTTAGGACATTAGTGTACGGATGACTTAGGGGTCTAAAACCTTGAAAATCTATAAGGTCTTGGAAAAGGGTATCTGAATCCTAAGTTTGTTCTTGGGGTTGTTTGTGAGTTTTGGGAAAGAATCAAGAAAAACCCTCTGATTAGGGATAATTGGCAATTAGGCCTATTAGGACCAAAAGCATTGTGGATTTGGAACTCGATTGTTTTGAGTTTGAAGACCCATTCAAGTGTGATGGAAAGTGATGCAGAGCGCACATCGAAAGTAGCACCAAATGCCAATAATAAGTCAAAATTGAATAAACTTTTGTCAAAGCCGAAACCAACTAATAATCCGACTTCATTCGAATGGAATTCATTGTGATAACCGAGGAGGATAGTTGATAGTTAATCCACTCACCAATATAACATACCTTGTGGGACTGGCAAAAACCACCATCTTTCAGATTCAACATGAGAAACACTTACATAAGTACACACCACCACCTTTTACATCTCCCATTGACAAGCATGACATCTAAGAATCTCTTAACAATATCAAAACCCTCCGCCACCTTTGGGTCTGTCACCTTCCATCATCTCAAACGATGAATATGAAACATAAAATCTTTGTTCGTTCTTGTTCACACTATTCCTTGCTTTGATCACCATGCACACGGGTCTTCGTGACTGTCACAAACGTGACTCTCGGCTTCCATGCGGCTTGTACACACTTATCAACTACCGATAACGCTTTCATGATTTGAAACCCATACATTGGATGAACAATGATCCTTGAGAACCATTATAGTAATGCTCAGTTTTTGAATCGATTCCAGTCCCGATGACTTGAAACTTAACCAGTCTAATTGTAGTTAACGGTTTATTTGAAAACCGGCTCAATATATTGGAGAATCAGTGTTCAATTGTGGACTCGATACCTTGTCACAACAAAATGACTACCACCATCCAAAATCGGGATTATCATGTCACTCAAATCATAAAATAAAACATGTCTTTTCAACTTTGATCTTTGATAATAAGAAAACCCGAAACTGCTAACTCCATTACTAAAACCCGATACCAAGTATCAATTTAATTCAAACAAACAAAGACTTTCAAAACCAAATTACAAATAATGAAGATTGCAAATGCGATTTTAGTTGGTAACTTTACCAATAAGGACATTAAGAACTGGAAACTGTAAACAACGGAATGAAGAACCAGAGAATAGATAATCCATTTCTTTATTATGCTATCGCTCATTACATTGTTTTCTATCCTTTTACCGATCCTCATCATTCCATAATACTCTACCCTACTACT
>MU228444.1:2283930-2317034 GCA_018584345.1 Thuja plicata
AAAACAATAAGGCCTTCATCTTGACCTTAGGCAAATAGAGGTCCTCATGGAACCATGCTACTCCATAGTACTTCATCTTGCATCTTGGCTTGCTATCTTTCAACAAGGTGAACATGACTTGCTCATATTGATTCTCTTCACTCACCATCATACCCACTTGTACCTCTGATTCCACTTGTACCATCTCCATGCTAGGAGAAATTTTTTTCATGTTTTGAGCCTCCTCATGACCCATCTCTACAAATTTTATCTCTTCATTGAAGGCTGCTCCCTCATGTGCTTCCAAACTACCTCCATAACTTTGCCATTCTTCAACTATAGCAACAAACTCATTCCATAAATCCAACTCATCTTCAAGACCTTCTAGGCCTTCCTCTATGTTGTCTCCTCCAACATCTACCAAGACGTTTTCATAAGCCTTTACACCTCTCATCATAGGTGCATCTTCCACTCTAAGAGTACCCTTCTAAGTACCCTCCTCTTCCATATTTCTCTTCATCCTTGCTGTTGCAACTAGTTTCTGAATAGGCCATTTCATCTTCTTCCTCTTCAACCTTAAGTGCCAACTTGTTTCACCTTCTTTCAAGTCTATTTCTATACTTCTTATTTTTTCTTCCTGATGCTTTCTCTCTTCTTCCTGTTCTTCCAAAACTCTTCTTAGGCTTCTCAACTCTTCTTGCCTCATCCATTCTATTTCTTTCTTCCTTGCTTCTTCTTCCTTCTTCTTTCGTTCTCTTTCTTCTCTCTCCTTTTCATCGCCATACAAGTACTCCTTCAATGCCTTAACAATTTCTCTTTCACTCCTTGTCAAAGCCATCTCTTTTGAGAAATCCAAGGTTCATTAGATATCCAACCACCACTTTGGAACACTCTCGAAGGATAGTTCAACTCCAAGGGTTCAACAAAGGACTTTCAATCCTCCAAATCCCAGATTTTCTTCCCAGACCTTTTGCTGTGCTTTGATACCACTTGATGCAGAGCGCACAACGGAAGTAGCACTAAATGCCAATAATAATTCAAAATTGAATAAACTTTTGTCAAAGCCGAAACCAACTAATAATCCGACTTCAGTCGAATAGAATTCATTGTGATAATTGAGGATGATAGTTGATAGTTAATCCACTCACCAATATAACATACCTTGCGGGACTGGCAAAAACCACCATCTTTCAGATTCAACATGAGCAACACTTACATAAGTACACACCACCACCTTTTACATCTCCCATTGACAAGCATGACATCTAAGAATCTCTTAACAATATCAAAACCTTCTGCCACCTTTGGGTCTGTCACCTTCCATCATCTCAAGCGATGAATATGAAACAAAAAATATTCGTTCGTTCTTGTTCACACTATTCCTTGCTATGATCACCATGCACACGGGTCTTCGTGACTGTCACAAACGTGACTCTCGGCTTCCATGTGGCTTGTACACACTTATCAACTGTCGATAACGCTTTCATGATTTGAAACCCATACATTGGATGAACAATGATCCTTGAGAACCATTATAGTAATGCTCGGTTTTTGAATCGATTCCAGTCCCAATGACTTGAAACTTAACCAGTCTAATTGTAGTTAACAGTTTATTTGAAAACTGGCTCAATATATTGGAGAATCAGTGTTCAATTGTGGACTCGATACCCTATCACAACAAAATGACTACCACCATCCAAAATCGGGATTATCATGTCACTCAAATCATAAAATAAAACATGTCTTTTCAACTTTGATCTCTGATAATAAGAAAACCCGAAACTGCTAACTCTATTACTAAAACCCGATACCAAGTATCAATTTAATTCAAACAAACAAAGACTTTCGAAACCAAATTACAAATAATGAAGATTGCAAATGCGATTTTAGTTCGGTAACTTTGCCAATAAGGACATTAAGAACCGACAACTGTAAACAACGGAATGAAGAACCAGAGAATAGATAATCCATTTCTTTATTATGCTATCGCTCATTACATTGTTTTCTATCCTTTTACCGATCCTCATCATTCCATAATACTCTACCCTACTACTCCCCCCTTCTCGGTTTTATATGGCAAATATAAAAAGATTTTCAAAAACTGATAACTAACTCAAATAACTATCTTTTTCTAACTTCCCACAACCGATGTTAACTTATTCTAATTTCCCTATCGATTCTTCATGGCCTATTAGAGTAACCTATAAACATATTAACCAAACTGTAATTACTATGACATTTAGACTACTAAAATTTAATCTTACTTGAGTCTCACACTCAATTAATTATATCTAAACAAAATGGTTTACTAAACCACATTACAATGAATAACCATAATCCTCGAAATGTTTCCCATTTTTGGATGCCCTTGCATCAGAAAGGATGTCAAATGGATTTCCTAATGGTGGATATGGCCCTTGCAGCATTGGTGAAGTCATTGTGAAGAAGTTGCATTCCTACAGTACTTGTGGAGATGTCCTACAACACTTGTGAAGAGTATAGACAAAATCATTGATAGTTGTCCTTCACGGTTAAGCACAAAAAGATCAACTCATTGTGTTGAGTTAGTGGAGTCTGAGGCCATTGGAGCAAAGACTTGAGAGGACCTAGAATTGAGTTTAGGATCCTAAGGAGACTTGGAAAAGTGGAGTCCTAGCTAGAGCTTGTGCTAGCACCCCTTGGAGCACTTCCATCAGATTGGTATCAGAGCCTATTATTTGATCAGGCTTGTGGTTAATGTTCCAACCAGAAGAACCAGTAGGAGAGTCTACAATGGTGACCAATGCAGAGTTGGATAAGAAGTTAGATGATAAAGAAGTGGATAATAGAATGCTCCGAGACAGATTGGCTCAATTAGAGAAAAACGTAGATGAAGTTGATGTAAAAGAAGAAGTAAAGGACAAGGTTGAAGGGAAAGGCAAAGAAATTGCCATAGATGATGAAGTACCTGAAGCTGACCCTATCCTTAATGAGGAACCATTCTTGAAAGCCTTAAAGGCTATAAGTGGTAAAGCATTAGAAGGAGTTCCAATCTTAAGTGGAAAGATGGAACCAAAGATAGTCGTGGATTGGATAGAAGGGCTAGAAAACCATTTTGAGTGTGATGGTATCACTGAGGCTCAAAAGGTGAAGGTTACAAAAGCCAGACTGAGAGGGTCTGCACTCACTTGGTGGAAATTCATCCAAGGTGAGAGAAATAAGGAAGGAAAGAGGCCCATTTCCACATGGAAGGCTATGGTTGCAAAAGTTAGAGATGCTTATCTCCCTGAGGATTATGAAATCCAACTACATAAGAAAAGAAAAAGTTTAAGACAGAAGGACCTAGATGTAAATTCTTATATTGAGGAATTTCAGAGACTTTGCATGAGGTCTAGAGTTGAAGAGGATGAGAAGGTTAAGGTAGAAAGATACCTTAATGGTCCTAAATGGAACATACAAGATGAGATGAGTCTCTTGACTCTAGACAACATTCAAAAGTGCCACCAAATTGCTTTCAAGGTTGAAGAGAAGCTGAAAAAGAAACAAGATTGTAGCACTACTAGAGGAAGGGGTAGAGGAAGAGACAATAAAGGACAAAAAGGTGGATATGGTGGAAGGAGTTATGAACCAAAGGGCCAAGGAGAGACTGATTTTAATGAGAAGCAAGAAGGAAATTCCAATAGAGGAGGTTCAAATAGAGGAAGAAACTCTAATAATAGAGGAGGATGAAATAGTCAAGGAGGAGGTAACTATTTTGCCACTATGAAGTGTTACCACTGCAACCAAATGGGACATCCTGCATATAGGTTCCCAGAGAAGGGTACTACTTATCAAAGAAGTTAAAAAGGGTTAACTATGTCCAAGAAGAGACTAGTGGTGGAGAAAAACACCTTGAGGTTCCCTTAGAATCAGAAGAAGGTGAGAATCTTATGATGAGAAGAACTCTAATTAAGGAACCAGTAAAATAAGAGCCTAGTCAAAGGAGATCACTATTTAGGGTGAAATGCAAAATAATGGGGAAAGTGTGTAGGTTCATTATAGACTCGGGGTCTACTAAAAATATAGTGTCAGAAGAAGTAGTTAGCAAGTTGAAGATGATAAGAATACCCCACACCAATCCTTACAAAGTCACTTGGCTAAACAAAGGGCAACATGTCCTTGTCAATGAGCAAGCTTGGGTGGAGTTTTCAATTGGGAGGTATAAAGATAAAGTACTATGCAATGTCTTACCTATGGATTCATGCCACCTACTCCTAGGTAGACCATGGAGATTTGACAGACAGGCCATGCATGATGGAGTAAAGAGTTCATACTCTTTCAAGAAGGACAATGTGACATTTAAAATACAGTCACTGATAGAAGATGCAGAGATGGAGTCATCTCGCCCCAATGTCCTTGTGGTGAGTGAGAAAGAGTTCTTAGAAGCCTTAGAAGAAGGAGAAGGAGTTGGCTTTGCATTGGTGTTGAAACCAAAAGAGGAAGTTGCAGATAAGACAGTCAAGAAGACATAATTACCAAAGGAAGTGCAGGAGATGCTGCAGGAGTATGAGGGTATTGTTATTGATGGACAAAAATCATCCTTACCCCCTAAAAGGACTATAAGCCACAAAATAGAATTCATTCCAGGAGGTACCCTTCCCAATAAGGCTGCATATAAAATGACTCCTTGACAAAATGAGGAAATAGCTAGATAGATTCAAGAACTCTTAAGCCAAGGTCTGATTACGAAAATTATTAGCCCTTGTGTTGTACCCACTATCTTAGCCCCTAAAAAGGGAGGAACTTGGAGGCTATGTACTAACTCTAGAGAAATAAATAGAATAAGCATTAGGTATAGGTTCCCTATCCCTAGGATAGAAGACCTAATGGACTGTCTAGGAGGAGCAAGGTATTTTACCAAGATAGACCTAAAGAGTGGCTATCATCAAATCAAGGTAAATGAAGGGGATGAGTGGAAGACAACCTTCAAAACCATACAAGGACTGTATGAGTGGCTTGTAATTCCATTTGGGCTATCCAATGCCCCATCTATATTCACGAGTTTGATGAATGAGGTCCTTAAAGATTACATTGGAAAATTTGTGGTGGTGTACTTAGATGACATACTCATCTATAGAAAAACAAGAGAACACCTCAGACATCTGCAAATAATTTTCAAGAAGCTACATGAGGAGAAGCCGATGATAAACTTGGAGAAGTGTGAATTCATCAAAAAAGAGCTTGTGTACCTTGGATTTGTACTATCTCAAGGCAATCTAAAGATGGATCCAAGCAAAGTGGAAGCCATCATCAACTGGCCTACTCCAAGGAAAGACACTGAGAAGATTGATACTCAACCAATCTTGACATTGCCAAGATTTGAGAAGCTATTTACAGTAGAATGTGATGCTAGCAATGTAGCCATTGGTATTGTCTTGAGCCAAGAGGGAAGACCACTGGCTTTCCACTCTGAGAAACTAAGTGAAGCCAAGAAGAAATACTCTTCTTATGACCTAAAGATGTATGGTCCGGTCCAAGCATTGAGAAAATGGAGGAACTATTTGCTTCCAAAGGAGTTCATAGTCTATTCAGATAATCAAGCATTAAGTTTCTTGAACTCACAAGGTAAGCTGAGTCACAAACACATGAAGTGGGTGGAGTACCTGCAAGCTTACGCCTTCAACATCAAACACAAGAAGGGATTGTAGAATAAGGTAGCAGATGCTTTGAGCAGAAGAGCCTTGACCATTCAAGATATACAACTGCAAAGCATGGGGATAGACAACTTCAAATACCTATATGGAGAAGATGAAGATTTTGCAGACATTTATAAGGTATGCCAAGAATACTAAAACCACTTTCATAGTCAATTCTCTTAATATACTTTGTAGAGTGGTCTATTGTTTAAAGGAAGTAAATTGTGTGTCCCTAGAGAGTCTATAAGAGAGAATCTAATTCAGGAGAAATACAATGGTGCACTTAGTGGCCATTTTGGTGTCAGTAAGACCCAAGAATTAGTTCAGAGATTCTACTTTTGGCCCAAGATGAATTTCGATATTAGGAAGTATGTAGAAAGTTGTGTTGTGTGTCAGAAGGCAAAGGGAACATATTCCAATGCAGGCCATTACCAACCACTTCCTATCCCTAGTAGACCATGGGAATGTTTAACCATGGATTTTGTAGTTGGTTTACCCAAGACAAAGCAGGGAATGGATATCATTTATGTTATTGTGGATAGGTTTAGAAAGATGGCGCACTTTGTACCCTATAAGAAAACTCATGATGCAAGTCAGATAGCTTCCCTATTCTTCAAGGAGGTAGTTAGAATACACGGTTTGTCATTTAGCATAGTGTCAGACAGAGACACAAAGTTTATGAGTCATTTTTGGAAGAATCTATGGCAGAAGCTAGGAACCAACTTTTCTTTTGGATCTGCATACCATCCTCAGACTGATGGCCAAACTGAGGTAGTCAATAGGTGTTGGAGATTTGCTTCTATGCAAATAATTGATTGTATGTTTATCATTGATGACAACATATAATATACAACAGTGATCTATATGCAATTATCAGTACAAATGTTTTGGAGCTATGCGTGTTTATTTCCATGGTCTATACATGTTCTATATGTTATGTGCATTCATGCCGAGTCAGATATGAAGTTTCAGTTTAGTTATGTTAATCAATTATGACAGTTACAGAGATTGAAGACTATCTGTGAAGAGCTGACGTAATTATATTATTTATTGAGCTGCACCTATCTTTGGGATATGCGTGTTTGTATTTATGTTTAGTTATGAGTTAAAGATAGTTATCTAAAGGCGCCAAACATGTTCTATTAGAATCGTGAAGTTGGAGTTAATTTGGTGGAGCCGACTTTGTGAAGTATCGCGTCTATTCAATTTGGGTCGCATGATTCTAAATAGGTTGTGTGGTTGATGTGGCCGACTAAAGAAGTATTGAAGGGACTCCTAAAGTCGACGAAGATCACATCTTTTGTGATGATACTAATAGTAGTTCATTTGATGAACGCTAAGTGTGAATGATAAGAAAAGAGAAAGAAAAAGAACATAGCAGTTTACTGGTTAGTATGGAATAGTAAAGAGTCATCATTCATCAGTTGAGGATCTATGTGAAGAAGCAGGAAGAGACTACAATTCATTGGAACTGATCAAGACAGCAGGTCTACTCAAACATTTCATCTATCAGATATAGTGTTTATATGTTCTACTGAAGGTTGCAGCCTTCATCATTTTAGCAGTGAGCTTTTGGATAGTGAGTCCTCACCCCTAACAGGGTTACTTGTAAAAGACTCCTAACAGGGTCCAACTTTTAACCAGGTCTCTGTACTTATTGCATTGTAAAGAACAACTCCTAATAGGGTTGCAAGATCTTCTAAAAGGGATAATTATACTCAAGTACAACTCTTTGTGGGTGCTAATTCCCACCGAGGTTTTTACCTATTTGGTTTCCCTATAACCAAATTATTGTGTTCTCTATTGTGTTATCTAAATGTGCATTTGTTTTATGTTAAATGATATCTAAGTAAAGAAAAGAAATAAAGTTGCTAATAACTTATTCACCCCCCCCTCTCAGTTATCCTTTGGGACTATTCCAACAATTGGTATCAGAGCCAAGTGCCTTGGAGAGAAAGCCTAACAACTTAAGGTAGATCAGATGGCATACTTTAGGAGAAAACAATCTTGGCTGGAAGAAAAAAATGATAACACATCTTCAGTGCATTGGATTTGAGATCTATGAGATTGCCACTCATGCAATTGAATTTCCCACCTTGAAAGACCTTGCAGAAGAAGACTGTACAATTAAACAAAAGGAAGTCTTCACTCAAAATGCAATTGCCAAAGAAGCCCTAATCAGTGCCCTATCCAACAATGAATTTTCTGAGATCAAGAAGGAAGATAAAGCATATACTATTTGGAAATACTTAGAAGATATGTTTGAAGGAGACATTCAAGCAAAGAATGCACGTAGAAAGACATGGAAGAAAAGATACAACAACTTAGAGATGGTACCTGAAGAAAACATCAAAGCTTACAATCAAAGAATAAATGAAGCAGTTTCAGGTATCAGAAACAATGGTGGAGAAATTTCAGAGGATGATATAATGGACAAACTAATGACCACATTGACAACAAAATATGAGAGAAAGATCAATATCCTAGATGAGACTATGCAATATTCAAAAGACTTCAAGAGGGAAACTTTGATTAGCAAAATATCTGCATTTGAGATATCAAGATTGAAGACAGAACCTAAAAGTGAGACAACCTTCAAAGCCTTAGTTCATAGCAAGAAACCTATAAGCAGCTCTAGTAATAATGAAGAAGTGGATACATAACTAGAAGAAATCATTGCTATGATTGCTAAGAAATAAAGGAAAGGTAAAGGGAAATATGAAGGTTAATTACCATTCAAATGTTTTTCTTGCAACAAAATTGGTCACTTTGCATTCAAGTGCCCTACAAAAGTTAAGAAGTTCAGATCATATTACAAGCCCAAGTACACTAAGGAATGTTATCATGCTAAAGATGGTGTAACTGATGATGACTCAGGAGAAGATGAAATTGGTTTTGTTGCCATTAAAGACATTGAGAAGACGCTTGAAGAAATGGACAAAGAAGATGAAGAAAAAGAACAAGAGTTAGCATTAGTTTCAAAAGCTGACATCAGAACTGACTGGATCATTGACAACAGATGTTCATACCACATGACAGGAGACAAAGACAGATTTGTACATTTGGACAAGTACAAAGGTGGCATGGTTAGATTCAGAGATAACACTCCCAAACCTATCATAGGCAGAGGTTTTATCACCTTAGATGGAAAGAATAAGACAGATGATGTTCTTTATGTTGATGGCTTATATCATAACTTACTAAGTGTTGGACAGTTGATTGACAAAGGATATCAGTTGGAATTCCAAAAAAACCAGTGCATCATTAACAACAAAGAAGGAGACATGATTGCATCAGGATCAAAGACCAAAGGTAATTTCTTTCAGCTCAATTCAGAAGTAAGTTGTTTTGTTGCTAAAGTGGATGATAGTTGGCTATGGCACAAAAGACTTTGTCATATCAATTTTGACAACATAGTGAAGATAAGTAATGTTAAGGCAGTAAGAGATCTTCCAAGTATTGCAAGACCAGTTGATACCATGTGCAGGGAATGTGTGATGGGGAAGCATGTAAGGACCTCATTCAGGAGAAAACAAGACTCTACTAAAAAAAAATTAGATCTGATACATACAGACCTATGTGGACCTACTCAAACAAGATCATACTATGGAGAAAGGTATTTCATTTTGTTTGTTGATAATTTTTCAAGGATGATGTGGGTTGCATTCTTAAAGGACAAATTTGAAGGTTTTGAGAAGTTCAAAGTGTTCAAAGCTAAGTTTGAGAATGAATCCGGATTAAAGTTAAAATGTCTAAGATCTAATAGAGGAGGAGAATTCACCTCTGACCAATTTTATGATTACTGTGAAGAACATAGAATCAAAAGATAGCTAAGTGCATCTAGAACCCCTTAGCAGAATGGGATTGTAGAAAGAAGGAACATAATAATACTTGAAAAAACATGCACTATCATGATTGAAGGAAAGGTTGCCCATACCTATTGGAGAGATGTGGTCAATACAACAATCTATACTATCAATAGAATACAATTAAGGCCAGGCACAAACAAAACACCCTATGAAGTTTGGTTTGGAAATGTACCTACTGTAAAATACTTCTGAATCCTTGGAAGCAAGTCCTACATCAAGAGAGATAATAGCATTGGCAAGTTTGATGCTAGAAGCGACGAAGGTATTTTTCTTGGTTACTCTACTAAAAGCAAAGCCTATAGATGTTTTAATCTAAGATTAAAGAAGATCGTTGAAAGTACTCATGTTAAGATTGATGAGAAGTTTATGATTCAAGAAAGATACTATGATTATGCTCCCATGATTGAAGATGAGCCCAGACCCATCAATAAAGACACAGATATTGAAGAAATGTTTGACTACATTGATGTTTCATGTAACAATCCTGAACCAAGTGAAGAAGAATCACAAATTAAAGATGAAAGTGTCACTCCTAAGAACTCAAAATACACATCCAAATACCACTCTAAGGAAGACATCATTGGAGACCAGAGCGCTAAAGTCTTGACAAGATCCAGATAAAAAGGTTCAACCGCTAATGAAGAGGTATGCTTACTTTCTCAGATTGAACCCTTAAGTGTTGAAGATGCGTGCAAAGATTCAGATTGGCAAAGTGCTATGCAAGAAGAATTAGATCAAATAATCAAGAATGATACATGGGAACTGGTCCCTAGACCTCATGACAAGAACGTGATTGAAACAAAGTGGATATTCAGGAACAAAATGAATGAAGAAGGCACAGTGGTAAGGAACAAAGCAAGATTATTATGTAAAGGATATGCCCAGAGAGAAGGAATAGACTACACTGATACATTTTCCCCTGTGAGAAGACTAGAAGCTATCAAGTTGTTTCTAGCCTATGCAACATTCAAAAACTTTAAAGTATATAAAATGGATGTCAAGTCAGCTTTTCTGAACGGTGACCTAAAGGAAGAAGTCTACATAGAGAAGCCTGAAGGATTCAAACTTTTAGACAAACCAGACATGGTATGCAGATTAAAGAAAGCACTTTATGGACTTAAATAGGCCCCAAGAGCTTGGTATGAGAGACTTGATGGTTACTTAACAAAGATAAGATTCAGAAAAGGAGCAGGAGACTATAATTTATTCATAAGAGAGACAGATGAAGGATTACTACTTGTTGCTATTTTTGTTGATGACATTATCTTTGGAGGTAATGACAAACTAAGTGCAGAATTTGCCAAAGAGATGAAAAGTGAGTTTGAAATGAGCATGATTGGACCTATCAAATATTTTTTGGGATTGAATGTAAAACAAATAGACAAAGGCATATTCATAAATTAGTTTAAGTATGTGAAGGAGATATTGAAAACCTTCAAGATGGAAGATTGCAAGCCAGTAAGCACTCCCATGATAATAGGAAGAAAGCTTTCTAAATATGATAATTACATAGCAGTAGAAAAAACCTTATACAAGTCTATGATTGGAAAACTCATATATCTTACTCAATCTAGACCTGACATTTCAAATGCAGTTGGCATTGTTGGAAGATTTGCAGCTGAACCTAAGAAAAATCACCTAATGGCAATAAAAAAAATATTTAGATACCTAAAAGGAACTATAGACTATGGTTTATGGTATCCTAACTCAGAGAATATACAACTTCACGTGTATACTGATGCTGATTGGGCAGGTTGTGTTGATGACAGAAAGAGTACATCAGGAGGAACAATATTTCTTGGAGATAGGTTGGTCACTTGGACAAGTAAAAAGCAAAATTGTATTTCTCAGTCAACAACAGAAGCTGAGTATGTGGCAGCAGCATTGAATTTCTCAACAATGGTTTGGATCAAACAGATGATTACAGACTTTGGTATTCAAATTGATTATCCTATTGTTATTCACTGTGACAACACCAGTACTATCAACATGTCAAAGAACCCTGTGATGCACGCAAAGACAAAGCACATTGAGATCAAATACCACTTTCTAAGAGAAAAAGTTGCAGACAGAGAAGTAAAGTTGGATTATGTGAGCACTAAAGAACAATTAGCAGATATTTTTACAAAGCCATTATCAAAAGATACTTTTGAGTATCTCAGGGAGAAGCTGGGAGTAATTCCATTTCCTAAGTCTGATTAGAATTTGCAGCAAGAACATCAATCCTTGGTGACTGATGAATGATTGACTACTCTACTTCTGGAGTAGTACTTGTGCCTAATGGAGTTTTACACCCTTTGTCATTGATGTCAAAGGGGGAGTATTAGTAAAAAGAGCATATACTCTGGGGGAGTATATAGTTAGAAGAGCAGCAGCAGTGAAGAAGAACTTTTGATGACAATATTGAGAAGATTGTAAAAATAAGGCAGTCACTTTGAGTTGATGATATCATATGTTGCCATCAATGTCAAAGGGGGAGATTGTTGGAGATTTGCTTTTGTGCAAATAATTGATTGTATGTTTGTCATTGATGACAACATATAATATACAACAGTGATCTATATGCAATTATTAGTATAGATGTTCTAGAGCTATGCGTGTTTATTTCCATGGTCTATACATGTTCTAGATGCTATGTGCATTCACGCTGAGTCAGATATGAAGTTTCATTTTAGTTATGTTAATCAGTTATAACAGTTATAGAGACTGAAGACTATCTGTGAAGAGTCGACATAATTACATTAATTTTTGAGTTTTGCCTATCTTTGGGATATGTGTGTTTGTATTAATGTTTAGTTATGAGTTAAAGATAATTATCTAAAGGCGCCAAACATGTTCTATTAGAATTGTGAAGTTGGAGTTAATTTGGTGGAGCCAACTTTGTGAAGCGTCGCATCTATTCAGTTTGGGTTGCGTGATTCTAAATAGATTGTGTGGTTGATGTGGCTGAATAAAGAAGTATTGAAGGGACTCCTAAAGCCAACAAAGATCACATCTTTTGGGATGATACTTATAGTAGTTCATTTGATGAACGCTAAGTGTGAATGATAATAAAAGAGAAAGAAAAAGAATAGAGTAGTTTACTGGTTAGTATGGAATAGTAAAGAGTCATCATTCATCAGTTGAGGATCTATGTGAAGAAGTAGGAAGAGACTACAATTCATTGGAACTGATCAAGACAACAGGTCTACTCAAACAATTCATCTATAAGATATGGTGTATATCTATTCTACTGAAGGTTGCAACCTTCATCATTTTAGCAGTGAGATTTTGGACAGTGAGTCCTCACCCCTAACAGGGTTACTTGTAAAAGACTCCTAACAGGGTCTGACCTTTAACCAAGTCTCTGTACTTATTGCATTGTAAAGAACAACTCCTAACAGGGTTGCAAGATCTTCTAATAGGGATAATTATACTCAAGTACAGTTTTTTGTGGGTGTTAATTCCCACCGGGTTTTTTACCTATTTGGTTTCCCCGTAACCAAATTGTTGTGTTCTCTATTGTGTTATCTAAATGTGCATTTGTTTTATGTTAATTGATATCTAAGTAAAGAAAATAAATAAATTTGTTGATAAATGATTCACCCCCCCCTCTTAGTTATCCTTTGGGACTATTCCAAGAATAGGAGTCTTGGTAACCTCCTAAGATGCCTAACTAAAGAGTATGGTCAAACTTGGGACCAACTCATTAGGTAGGCAAAATATGTATATAATGACACAGTGAATAGCACTACTGGTAAGAGTCCTTTTGAGATAGTCTATGGCCAACATCCAAGAGGCATATATGAGCTCAGAGATCTAAAGAATGGAGAAAAAGGGAGTGGATATGCAGAGGACTTTTCACATGTTATGCAAGAGGTACATGAAATAGTAAAGAAGACATTGACTGAAAATATAGAGAGGCTTAAGAGAAAGATGGATGAGAGAAAGATAGATGTCCAATTGAAAGTTGGGGATCTAGTGATGGTTCACCTCAACAAGACAAGATTGTATAAATGAGTACCTCATAAGCTCTAGATGAGAATAATTGGTCCATGTACCATACTAGCCAAGTATGGAGCAAATGCCTACAAAGTGGAGTTACCAGAGAACACTGGTTTATCTCCTGTCTTTAATGTAGTAGACTTGGTCTTATACAAAGGACCCATCCCAGATCTAGATCAAACTTTGACAGAAGTCATACATGAGGTGAAAGAACTTAATTTTCCATCTGCACCAATCAAGAAAGTAGAACACATACTGGATTCTAGAGTTTACAAGAAGACAAGAAAGAAGGAATACATAGAACACTTTGTGAAGTGGCATGGACAAATGGATGCAGATGAAACTTGGATAAAGTAGACAAAGTTAAAAAAGTTGGGCATTGATCTCAACTTTCTCAATCCAAGGGTGGATTGAAGCATTTTCATTTGGGGAGGATGGTGTAGGAGAACCTAGGAAAACTCCTAATGCTTAATCAATTTTGGCTTGTAACTGACCCTAGCCAAGTTAGTAGTCTTTTATTGTTGGCCTTATTAGGTCTTGAAAAGTGTGTGACTAGGTGGATTAGTAGCTAGTACTAAATCCAATCTAGTTTAGTTAGTTTTGCTTTATTGCTTGTTTTGGCTTAAGTGGGGAAAATGAGTCTAAATGTATCCTAGACTTAGGTGAGAAGTGGAAAGTGCCTAAAAAGGCTTTAATGATGTGTATTCATTGAATGAATAAGAATTTATGCAAAAGATTCTAAATGTTGTCATGACAACATTTTGCAACATTGAAAAATGTTGCATGCAACATAAACAAATTTTGATTCCTTTCGAAATGGAGAGGATGAATGTAATCAAGTTTTTGAATAGCAACAGAGCTCTGCAATTTTGTTTTCTACAACAGTCGAAGTGTTTTGAGTTAATGAGTGTTCTAATGGATTGAAATAACAAATATAATGTTGGATATATGTTGAGTAGGAATTTTTACGAGTTTTTATTTAGTGATCAAGTTGTTTAGAGTAGATTAGCTTGCTTTTGTAAATTGTTTAGGAACCATCACAGTTGCTGGGGTAGATAGAGTAGTTTTCAATTTCATGGCTTCCCCATAAAATCCAACCATGGGAAACTTCTGGTTGTGGATAAATATATTAGGGGAGCCTATGTACAGTGTAAAGATGCAAGTAGGAGTTCTGAGGAGTCAAGTAGCTATTTTTAAAGTTATGCCCTAGGTGAGCAATGCATGTCCGGCTAGGTGTATAACAAGAAAGATCTAGATGCCATTGCAAGGGTATATTTGGGGAAAGAAAAAAAAGTGTAGGTTCAGGTGAATTAGGGTCTAATAGAATCGTTTCTATGAGCTGAAGTCCTTGCGAGTCCATCTAGATATATTTCTATCTAGAAATCAGATGACTGCAGCCAATGCACTAAAATAGCCCTATTTGACCTATATTTCAGGACAGTAGTGTACGGATGACTTGGGGGTCTAAAACCTTGAAAATATCTAAGGTCTTGGAAAAGGGTATCTGAATCCTAAGTATTTTCTTGGGGCTGTTTGTGAGTTTTAGGAAAGAATCAAGAAAAACCCTCTAATTAGGGCTAATTGCAATTAGGCCTATTAGGACCAAAAGCATTGTGAATTTCAAACTCGATTGTTTTGAGTTTGAAGACCCATTCAAGTGGAATGGAAAGGATGTCAAATAGATTTCGTAATGGCGGATATGACCCTTGTGGTACTGGTGAAGTCATTGTGAATAAGTTGCATTCCTGCAGTACTTATGGAGATGTCCTGCAACACTTGTGAAGAGTAGAGACAAAATCATTGATAGTTGTCCTTCAAGGTTAAGCACAAGAAGATCAACTCATTGTGTTGAGTTAGTGGAGTCTGAGGCCATTGGAGCAAAGGCTTGAGAGGACCTAGAATTGAGTTTAGGGTCCTAAGGAGACTAGGACAAGTGGAGTCCTAGCTAGAGCTTGTGCAAGCACCGCTTGGAGCACTTCCATCATGGAGATTGCATGACTGTGTAATCTGTAAGTCGCGAGAATATTTTTTAACCTCAGAGTTTATTCTGAGACTTGGTGCAGACCACACGATCAAGAAAAGTACTTAAAAAGACCAATGAATTTCTTTGAATATCCCAAAGAAAGAGTTGACTTGGACTTTATCTTGCAACCTAGCACCAATCATTGGATCAAAACTACATCAACAACCCTAATTATTTTCGTTCAAACTCCACCTTGGTTTAAATTGACTCTTTCTCCATTTAGACATTTCATGACTCAGACAAATCTCCAAGTCGCGAGAATATCTTTTAACCCTTGAGTTTATTAAGAGATCAAGCGCAAACCACATGATCATGTTAGAATGGAAACTCGATCAACGACCCTTGCTGAATCTCCCAATGTTTGAGCTGACCTCATTTTTATCCAGCCATCATGCGCCAACCACACATCTCTATCCAGATCAATGGCCTACGCTAAATCTTTGAATCTTTCTGTACTTTCTCATTTCCTTCTGAGATCACGCGCTAGCCCTAGATCTTGGTCTGCATCAATGACCCTCATTTGATCTCGAGACATTTTACTTAACCCTGAGTCCTTCTAGAGATCTCGCGACTAAAGGAAAAATTTAACCAAGTCTTGACCACATGTTTATCTCAAGATCATGAGATAAAGGAAATCTCCAAGTTGCTAAAAAGAACTTGAACCCTTGAGTTTATCACGAGATTACATGCTAGCCATACAATGAAATCGTGATCAATGATGCACGCGTAATCTCAAAATCATTCTTTACTTGATCATTTCTTTCCAAGATCACGCACCATCCAGATGATCAACATAGGGATATAATAATATTAAATGGTCTACGCTAAGTCTCTTTGTCTTTCTGTACTTGACCATTCTATTGCGAGATGAAGCATTATCCACAGGATTAGATCTGCATCTACGAACTATGTTGAATCGCTAAATGAACTTAACCAAGCTTGATCATAACTCGGGTCTATCATGAGATTCAGAGATAAATTGAGTTTCTGAATTGCTGAATCATTTCTTGACCCTAGATTTTATCTCGAGATCAAGCTCCAGCGATACGATCAATGCAAGGACATAACAAGATCTACGATCCTCGCTTAATCTCAAAATCCTCCACTTAACCTTGGGTCTACTTAGAGATCACGCGAACAAAAATAAAATACAACCATGCCTTGACCATAATTTTATCTCCAGATCACAAGATAAAGGAAATCTCCAAGCCGTTGAAAAGAACATGAACCCTTGAGTTTATTATAAGATTACACACCATTCATTCAATGAGATCACGGATAAAAAAAAATCCATGGCCCTCGCATGATCGCTGAATGAAATCCTGAACTTGAAATTAATCTAGCGACTTAGCGCCAACTGCTCGATTAGAAAAAGATCTACGGTGCATGTGCAATCTTGAGAAGAATAGAGCATATTCAATCTCATTGCAAGATTTAGTGGTAGAGACAAGGCTAATAAGAACATGACTTAAAAGGAATTTAAGTGGCTTGAAAAGGTAATGAAAAAATAAAATATATCTAGGAAAGGATTTAGGGCTTCTTGCAACCAACGGCTAGAAATCTGAAAATAGGGTTTAAGACTTTACAAGACATAGCAGGATTTTCATCAACTAGAGCTCACTTCCTCTTAGAGACTTAGGGTTTTAGGCCAGAGACCATAAACAAATTGTAGAGACATGGAAAGAAGACATGAAAGCTAGCAAAAATTTTCACATGCTAATAGTGGCTTCATCTAGGGATGCATGTCTTTCACAAGCATAGCAAGAATCCAAAATTCTGAGTTGAGCAGACCACCAAAAAATGAAACCTATAGAAAAAAACACAAAGAAGGAAAAAGAAGGAAACACTTTTACAAATATATACTGTGAAGAATAGAGTGATATTATCTCTGCACCTCTCCTCCTGGTTTGAAAAGATCAAACCAAGTTTGATGGCCCTACGCCATCAACAAAGTTTTGTTTCTGCTTGCCTCTGTCAAAAACAAAATTCTCTGCACCTTGTTGCGGAAACAAACTGAAACATTCTCTTTCAGTTATTTGATCTAATCTATTATCAGGTACCATTAGCTCATTATGAAAAATATCAACATATTCAACATTAGATCCAACCATAAAATCAGACATATGAGAAAAATGTGGCATAGATATGTTCCATTCATTAATTTGAAAAAATTAAGACCCAATGCAACAATCAATATTGTCCAATTTACTACCACATCTTGGGGAAACACCATCATCCAATTGAGAAAATCACTTGTATTCTACCATGAAGCTAGAGTCATTATCATTTGATCTATTCATATCAATAGGTTTCATGTCAATGGAGTAATCATCATACTGAACTTTATGCAAACATTGAGGAAACTCATAAATAGGCACATGACGTAGCCCACTCTCCATAGGATATGAGGTAAGATTCTGGAAATCCTTAGGATCAAGCTCATGATAAACATCATAAATCTCTTATAAATCATTTTGACCTTTTTTAAGAGGACGTAAATCAGGAATAAAATAAGAAAAAGATTCCACACCATCACGATCAAAACATGGAAACTTCATGTCATGATCCATATTTTGATCTTCAAAAGAATTATCATCCTGCATCTTGTCCGTGGTTTGTATATCCTTATTAGAATTATCTAAAGAACTCACCTGCAAAATTTCATGTTTATACAAACCACTATTCCTTTTATTGGAGGGAGGACACATATCAACACATTCATCATATAATAGCATATGTTGAGTAACTAAAAGTTCATCATGAAATGATTCAATGAAAGATTTAGAATCAGAAAAAGATTCATAATCAACACAACTATCCCAATCAATACTCAACATCATATCTAGAGTCTCTTCATCTTTTGAATCTGAACAAATACTAATACTCTCATTATCTGTAAGGTTATATTCAATCTTTTTGTATCCCAGTGAGATAGAAGTACAAGGAAATAAAAAATATGAGTATCAAAATTTTGACCATTTGATATACATTCCTTGTCAAACTCAATGTGTGTGGCGCGTAAGGATTCAAATCTATCCTTCCCTGAAAATATGAGATATTCATAAGACAACAACTCTGAGATTTGTTCACTATGAAGTGAACCACTGTCATCATTTACACTCATCTCTGATACACACTCACAATCAACATCTTCATTTATCAAATTAGTATAATCCTACTGACTACACACATCTTTTGTTTCATATTGAGAAGGATCATTACTTTAATGATCATAAGATATAACATCCATATTAGACACATCTATAAAACTTTTCTTTTTCATTATCAATACCATCACTAATAGGTACAACCTCATGTGAAACCTCAAATTTAGGATCTTCAATATCAAAAATCTGGTTTGAAATTTTAGGATTCATGTCACTGTCATCAAAAGAATTATCAACACAACTTACGTCTTCATCAGAAAGATTGCCTTTTTATTTTCATACATTTTCCTTAGACTGGGAAAAAACATCTGCATCATTTTGCTAAGAAGAAAAAACTATATTCTCAGTAGTAAAACTGTCAACTATAAGTTCATCTTCAAAATCTTGATGTTCACTACCTTCATTATCAACATAACTAGAATGGGCATCACTTGAGTTATTATCAAGTACATTTTCTGGTTCAAATTCTTGAATTAATTTTATCCATTTCCTGGTATGCCCCATACCTTCCTCCTTCAAGGAAGATGACCAATGAATGAATTCAGGCTCACCAAGTTCTAGAAATAACTCAATATATGCAAAGTCTGAAGATAAAGATTTATTGGAAGATTATTATATGTTTTAGAAAAAATTTCATAGAACAAAAGTGTTGATTCATCCCTTCTTCTTCCTACTCTTTTTTTTTAAAGTAATATGCAAATCCTTTAGTTGATTTGATCTCGCATATGTTCAACATCCTTGGATTCATAATCTTCAATATCCTTCATCCACTTCTTGGTGTACTCAAAATTTTCTTCTCTGACAGAGACTGGCCAATTAGTTGAACTAGGAAAAAAAAGTTCCAAAAAGAAATTAACCCAAACCTCTTCCTAATGATAAAAGGGAATATGACAATCCCTTATTTGAGCAGAAAACCTCCTATAAACTGGAAGTGCAGATTCTCCCACTTTTCTTTCCATCCCTCTTTGTAAAAGAAAAATAAGTTGTTTTTGCAACATTTGATCCTCATCAAGATACTCCTCATCAAAATTTGAATTTGACATAGGCTCCTTAGATTTAGATGTAATAGAAGAAACACTATCCTCTATGTCACCATACTGCTTCCTGAAACAATCCACTAGCTCATTCAGAGATCCTAGTGAATCATGAGGTAATCCTTTAACCCAATCCCTAGCCTCATCAACTAAAGACATAGCAAAAAATTTCATCCATCCATCCTCATGTCTGATGTCACAATGATGCATCAAATGGAAATACTCCTACAAATGTGCATTAGCTGATTACTCACCCATACCATTAAACCTAGGCAATTAACCCCTAATTCCTGGTGGAATGAGATTTGGGTATCCAGGGATGTTATTTAAATTTATATGCCCACACAACTCCCTTCTCTCCGATTGTGACATCTTATTAGACAGGATAAGTTACAAACTGCCTCTCTCTTCCTTCTCAATTAGTGCTAGCCACTTCATAGGGAAAATTTATAACTTATTTTCATGGAAAAAAAAGGAATTTATCCAATGAAAATAAAAACACCTAGAATATGATGAAACTATTGCAGACTATTTGATTTGAAGTCACCTCCAAATCACCTTCAAAACTTGGTAGAGTCACCACCTCTTTGTAGAGGAATTATTTAAATCAACAACTTACAACACACCCCAAATATAGGGTCTCTTATTGATTCTTCTCTTTACTATGCTACAAGTTAGAGGAGTCCTATCATCTATTGCCTCTTCACTGCAATTACACCTCTTCTTTGTAGTCTTACTTCAAACATGCACACTGGTGCAAATAAGAGAACTCGGAGTCGCCACTCACCACATGTGAGACAATATTTGTATTATTTTTAGAACTAGGACTTTTAGACATTTTGCAATGACAGACAAAAATAGAAAAGACTCACTCTTATAATTATGAGGAATATCTCTTTGAAAACAATGTCTCTATAACCTTTGACACATGACTCTCTCCAGCAGAGTCACCATTTTGTTGGTGTTTAAAAATGTTTATGCTGTAAAAGCAACCAATATACTCTGAGACTAATATTAGGAATGCTTAATTCCAAGTATAAGAGATCTGTAAGGTAACTGGACCAATTGTAAGACAAGACTGCCCTCTACTCTTTTGGCTCTACAAAACCAAGGTAGGGTGCACCTAATCCAAAACAAAGATTTAACTTTCACTACTCACTATAAATCTAGATGATTACAACAGATTAATGGAAAGAAAGTATGAAGTGATAACCACTCACTCAGTGACTCTTCTCTACCATGAAGGACTACAACCAACAACCACAAAACTTAAAGGGACTAGAATGGTTTTGATGTTTTTGATAGGGCAAAATATAGCCAAGTGTATTCAGATATATATCAAAATAGAAAATATGGAATATTGACCAGTGTTTTATCCATTGGGAAATGATCCTAGTTCAAATATAGGACAAAGAAACTAACTGTTGTTAAGGACTCAAAACCATAAATACAAATATATCAGACTAAACACTTCTTATAAGATCCTTCTGTAGACAAACCCAGAGAATCTATGTCTTATCCAAAGAAGCTTTTAATTTGATCCTTGATCAAAACTATGGACTAAAACATATACATAAAGAAATTATTTGCAGTGAACCAGAAGATTCAAAACTCAAGAGGCAAGCACTAAGGAGAGACTTAAATCTGAAATATTGTATTAAGTATGAAGAATCCAACTTCAATTCCAAAATGCTTCAAAACATTTGCCACTTCAATAAATGCAAAAGATCTGCAACTTTCTTATTCTATGATAATACTCTCTAGATATACATCTGCTATACTCACTGGAAATAGTAAATAGCTTAGTTCCTGTATTACTTGCCCCAAAATTTTCCAGCTACCCCCACTAAATGATCTTGAAAGTCCTTTATAAGCCAAGGACTGCAACAAGCTTCAGATCATTTAGGGTTAAGGCTAAAACTCATTAAATATTACATGAAAAAGAACATTAAATTTATTTAAAAAAATCCAAGAAGCTTTGTCATCCATTCTGGTAAAACATTCCACACTCCAGTCTGTAAGAAATCTGATCTAGCCACCAACTTGTTGGGAAACTGAAGAACCATGCCCTGCAAAAGGAATAACAGATGGAATGTCTTGTCTACATTTATTATCTCGGGAACTTCTACCCTTCAGATCTGCAAGAAGTCAACTACCTTTTCTGGGAAGGCTCAAGTTCTTGAAAATTTGATCCAACCTGCATTATAAAACTCTGAGACCACTCCTTATTTATGGTGAAGAACAAAACATGATAAGCCAAGGGTTTAAAATACTGTTTACATGATAACAAAAACCCTAAGGAGATAATCTCTGATTAAATGTGATCATAAATACCAACCTCTCCTCCATATCGTATCCAACAGCTGTAAAAATATAGGCCAGAAGATCAGATCGATCCATTAAAATCTCTGCAGCAAGATGACATAGATCATTGCTTGGAAAACCCTAAGATAAAGATTTAAATATTTGAAAAGTGGTTAAAACGGTCACAGGCAGCCTGGGATTTGGTATCAACGATCAAGATCAAGTCATTTCTCTCTTTTAAAGCTCAGTCGTAGATCTCTTTTTAGGCTGCATGGGCTTTCCAACGACCTCCTTGGATAGGTAGCAGCTTGGCGTAATGCCTTGATCATTAGATATCGAGCACTTTATCTTTAAGGTTTCACGCCAACCACATGATCATATTGAACTTGTCTGATCTTTACTTTATCTCTGACTTTGGACCTTAACCTACCTTGAACTAGCCTTGAACTCTGGTCAACCGATTTCCTCTTATCTCCAAGTCACCAGATGATTTCATTAACTCTAGTCAAATCTAGAGATTACACGCAAGCCATAGATTCTAATTTCATTGAACAACCATGATCTCACTTCAGAAAACTCAACTTGTCTTTGATCTTGACCCAAGTTCATCTAGAGATTTAGTGACTAAAGAAATCTCCAAGTCGCTGAATACTTTTCGAGACTCGTGGTTTATTCTGAGACTTAGCACAAACCCTTGATTTTGATCTTGATTTATGTCTCAGATCCTTCCTTGGAAAATATGGTAACCAGACATAATAACCTAGCCAAAATAACTCTGGACACAATAACCCCGCCATAATAACCCAAGGACACAATAACCCAGGGTCACAATAACCCAGGGTCAAAATAACCCATGGACAAAATAACCCATGGTCATTTTAGTTCAAGTTAGTATGCTAAAAAAGTGATTGTGAGGCACCATAGAGGATATTTAGGTCATTTTTAGACCATATATCCATTATATACCCCTAAAATAGCCTTAAAACATCTTTAATATGCTTAAATAACTTATAAAATGGTAAATAATTAAAGAAATAAAGACAAATTCGTGGGAATAAGCTAAATAAGAATTATTATGAAAAGATATAAGTCAAAAGGAATTATGAAGAGGCATTAAGAGGATATATAAAGTGGTATAATTAAGAGAAGTAAAGGAAGGAAGAAGGGGATAAGAATTAAGAGTGTGTATAGTGATAAGAAAAAGAGAAATCAAAATTCATAAAAAAATAAAAATTTAATATAATTTTTTAAGACATAGCGTGCTTGACTCAAGACTACAAGAAATATCATTTCTACTACATGTTCTAATATTTCATTATCGGTAGCAGGAGCAATACCATCAACCAATGCATTATCCAAAATGATTCGAAGGAAAAGAATAAGATTTGAAGCACCACCACCAAATCCCTAGACATTGAGAGATCTTATCTTTTCCACTCATCTATATTCTTATGACCAACAAAACAAGATCCACTTATACACAAGTGCTTGTAAAATTAAAACAACTGCAACCTGAACCCAAAAACTATACATATTGATTTTGAATTAGGTTTCAAGGGATCTATTTTTGAAATTTTTCCAAATGTCACTATTCGGGGATACTTTTTCCATTTATCTCAGTGCTTGTGGAGAAAAGTTCAAGAAGGTCTACAAACACGTCACAGTGTCGATGAAGTATTTTCATTTGAGATCAAAAAACTTGTTGCATTAGATTTTGTGCCTCAGATATATGTAATCAATGCATTTGAAACACTTCCACAATCTCCTTATTATATAGAACATAAGGAGACTTTGCAACCGATAATTGATTATTTTGAAGACACATGGATTGGAAGACTAACTAGAAGAGGCAATAGACGGTCACCCAAGTTTCCAATCACAATGTGGAACTGCTATTCAGCAATTCAAGATGATCTTCCCAAAACCAATAATTCTATTGAGGGATAGCATAGAGGATTTAGAGAATTGCTTCAATCATCACTTAGCTCAATCTAGAAATTCATCAAAGTAGTGAAAAAATAATAGGGTCTCCAACATGATAAAATACATAAATATATGGCTGGACACACTACACAACCAAGAAGGAAAAAATACCGTGAACTCAAAGAAAGACCAAATAGACTAGTTGATGGTTATGAAAATAATAATATTTTAGATTATATAAGAGGCATTGCTCATAATTTGACACTTAAATTGAAATTTGAATTATTTTTTTTTTTAGAAATATACTTGTAATTTATAAATTTTGTTTTCCTTTCTCTGTAATCTTATGGGGTTATTTTGTCCATAGGTTATTTTGACTCTGGGTTATTTTGGAAAGGGTTATTATGACCCTAGGTTATTTTTTCCTTGGGTTATTATGGCCGGGTTATTTTGTCCAGGGTTATTTTGGTCGGGTTATTATGTCTTGCAAATCAGAAAATATGACTTGTCCTTTTCCTAACCACACTTGAACCTGGGTCCATTTGGAGATCACGTGACAACTAAGTCTCCAGATTGCTGAATACTCTTCTTGACTGGAGTTAAATTCAAATATTATACGCCAATCACTAGATAAAATTAGCATTGACAGTCTGTGCTTGATCGCTAAATCCCTATGTACTTGCTCAAATCATCTATAGATTACACAACAACCCTTGATCATGATCTTGATCTATGGCTCGCGCTAAATCTCTAGATGTTCATGTACTTGACCATTTCTTTCTAAGATCACGTGCCAGCCCTAAGATTAACATTACATTGATGATTCAGATTTGATCTTGTCTGGCCCACCTTAATTTTACCTGAGTCAAGCATCAATATAGAGATCACGCAACTGAAGGAAATTCATAATCCTGGCAAGTTAAGCTTAACTCGGGTCAAAATCTAGATTCCGAGTCACTGAATAAACTTAACTAGCCTGGACTTAACCCCGAGTTCATTTGGAGATTGCGTGATTGTGTAATTGTTACCCAAAATTTCCCATTACATGTGAATTCTGGCTATAAGTGGAGGAAAATGTGGCTCCCACAAGGGTAGAGCCCAGCTTGTAAATTCTACAATATTTTCTGGTCTTAATCTCTCTCTTTGCAAATTTCTAGGCCCTCTGTTTTACCCTAATTCACAAAAAATGGCCTAAAGAAGAAAACCCTATGCAAATTTGATGTAAACCCTAGTTGGTCCGCGACCTCTTCTATTTCTTCATTACCTTTTCCAAGCGCCTTAAGTTCCTTTTAGTCATGTGCGCATTTTAATTTTCCCTTTAGTCGCTTAGTCACACAAGTGAAGACGAATATTCCATAACATTCAACGATCACAAGATTGCCTTTGTCACGCAGTCTTGAAAAGAAAGGGAATATCGTCTTAGGCTATTGAGACTTAACGCTGATCATTCGATCAAGATCTGATCTTACAGTGGTCACTAAGTCTTCTGATGTAGCTCTCAATTAACAAAAGGTTTAGATATATCACGACTTAGTGTTTTTCTAACTTCATATGTAACCTAAGTTTGAAGATAAGTTGAGTTAGAATCTTTTAGTCGCTAGGTCTCTGAAGAAAGTCAAAAGGTCAGCAAAGTTTATGAGATTTCGCGTAGGCCGTCGATGCAAAAATGATCTTGTAGTTGTTGCTGAGTCTCGTAAGGAAGTCACGGTTAAGAAAAATGTTCAGTGATCACGAGACTCCTCAGTTGCCAAGTCTTGGTAAAGAACCCAAGGTAAAAGGTGAGTCAGGTTATGATCATGACAGTCGCCAAGTTTTGTAAGAAAGAAGAATATTCTCTTGAGGATACGCGACTTAACATTGATCGTCCGATCTTGTTATCATCTCGGGGTATTCAAGTAGTCTCCAAAGGGAATCAGAGTTAAGGGAATGTTATCCCGACTGTGTGACATAAAGTATTTCAGGAAACTAGAGTTCAAAGGAAGTGAACCCGAGTTGAAGTCAGAGTCAGCAGAGATAAAGAGAAGGATAAGAGATCAACGACTATATTTTAAAAGGGAAAAGGTCAACTATTTTATGAGTCATTGATAAAATTATCTTGTGCCACCTGTGACTGTTGCATATTCAAATATTTAAAATTTAAAAGATCCGATCTTAGAACTCACGATGGTGGCGCAATGTTTCAAGTTGCAGACAGAGAGATGGGTCGAGATAACTTCTCAAGCTACAATTATGGCAAGGTGAAAGATATTCAAGGATATATCTGATTGTCTCAGATATTTCTATAGGCATTAATGAGCATAATTGACAGCATTAGGGTTTTTGCATTGTTTATGCGAAATCTATTGTAAACCCTAATTTTTGGAAATGATTGTTTCCTCAACTTGTATACTAGAGGAATGTGTATATAAGTTAGTTTTGAAGGCTTTTAGCTTAGATTTTTTCTAGTTGGCACAAGATTTTGTGTGGCATTTTCTCTGTCCTCAAATCTTCACTTCTTGTAATCTTTCATTGAAATAGAGGTTCTGTAGGAGCTTTCTGTGGCATTTTTCCTTCCCTCAAGCTTTTCTTTATCTGTATTTCTCTTACTGTAATATATATAGTTTTTTATGCTAGATAAATCTTAGAGTTCCAGAGCGTTTCTTCCTTTTAGAATCTTTGTGTACTACTATGTGTGATTTGATTTAGGTTACTATGTAGATTTTGTTCATCCTTGGCTACTTTGTCTCACTCCTATGCCTGTTTTCTCAAGTAAATATTTGTTTGCAGGTCACAGTCTATGTCTAACTCTACTTGGGAATGTTATTTCCTGTGAAATTTTTTCTTTCCTCCAATAGCCTTTTTTCCATTCCAGACCTCTCTATGAAATACTTATGCAAGCCTATTCAGAAATATTGTATTCTACTAGATCTGAGAACCTTCATGCTAGTTTGGTTACTATTTCATATTTCAAGTTACCTTCGGTGTATCACCTAGTAGGATAATTTGCTTTCAGTCATTTCCCTTTCAAGTATTCCTTCTATCCCTTTTCCTTCAAGTTTACTTTTCATGTTCAAGAGCAAATTAGGTGATTATCCAAGAGGAACTGGCCTAGAATATGGAGGCTTCACTTTAAGTTAGCATAGGTCCCACAACCTCGAAGTGATTCCCATGTTATACTAGATTATCAAGACCAAGAGAACTTGAACAGGGTGAAAATTTAGTGTATAACAGTTCTGGCACGCCCGTTGGGACAAAGTAAAAGAAGTGTATTTGCATAGCTATGATATCTCTAATATGCTGATTGCATGGTATTGACCTAGAGAGGTTTCATTTTCTCAAGCATATTTGGTGACTCCACTGGTGTAGTGAATAGAAGATCCAGTTCTGTTCAAAAGTTTATGAGAAAAGTTGAGACAAGGAGCTCAAAGCCCTTTGAGTTCTCACAGCTGCCCCTGACTAGAAGTTATTGTAGATCATCTTAGAGAGCACCCCCTACAAGGAGGGTTCAGTCTACACCACCCAATGCAGAAAGGAGACCTTTGCCTTTCCATTCAAGAAGGAGAGGAAGATCTCTAACTAGACAGCTACAAAAAGATTGAGCTCCACTACCCGATCCGAACACAACTCACACAATTGCTGCCCAGTCGATAATAACTCTTGCAATGGCTAGACATTTTGCCTTTGTGCCCTTCAATCAAGGAAGTCCGTTGAGATTTTATCAACATCATGATGTGCCCTTAGCAGCACTCAAAAATCTTCCTGACTTTACAGGAGAAGGACAGACAACTGCATGTGAACACATAAGAGATGTAGCCGCCATATGAAGTGTGCATCATATTACAGAAGAAGATGTGGCTACCAAGATTTTAGCAGTCTATTTCAAAGGTAAGGCATTAGAATGGTTTAGAACTTTAGCTGTTGGTTCAATTGATTCATGGGATAGATCAGGTGAATCATTAAGAAGATATTTTGAGGATAAATTAGATCATTTGTCACTGGTTGAGAAATTAACAACCATTAAGAGGGATCCTTAAGAACAACTGAAATAATTTAATAATAGATTCCTTAAGACATGGAATAGAATTCCTATCTCAGTAAGACCTTTAGCTGACCATGCCTTCCTATATTTCTTGAGAAGTCTAAATAGAAATATCTCTGTCATGATTCAATCCATGTGAGGTACTTCATTGCCTCGGGCCTTTGACATTGCTGTCAGGGCTGAAAATTGTTTAATCCATGCAGGAATGATAGCCCCAAGGCCGCCCATGCCTATTTTTCCCAATATTTAGCCCAACATGCCTTTGAGTATCCCTCCATACGCCCCATACCCACTATAGTAGCACCTCAAGCCAACACTAGCTATGAGGAATCTAAAGTAGTTTTTTCCCAAGAACTGCAAGCAATGAAAAGTGATCAACAAGAAACAAATAGCTTGTTACAAAGTGGTCAACAAGAAATGACAAATCTGTTGCAAACTCTAACCAACGAGTTGACTAGTCTAAAGAAGAAGAATCAAGGGAATAGACCACCCCTTCAGCCACAGACTCAAAGTCCCAACCAACAATATCAAAATTAGGGACCATCTTATTAGCAAAATAGGCTGCCATACCAAGGAAATTACCAAGGCCAAAGGAAGAACTTCAATCAGGGGCCATTTCAACCATACAACCCCACGCCTCTCAGTTCTACAAATCCAACAAGAGATATAGTTCCAAACCAGAATAATCTAGTCTTGGACAATGAATGGTGTTTTCCTTGCAATCAACCACATAATCAGGCTACATGCTCAAATGGATGGATGAACCAAGCACTGATGGTTCAAAATGCCTCACATACTCAATTAGAGGCTTCTTTTAGTGAGTTAGCTCCTCACCAATAAGCACAACATAATGAGATTTTTGTCTTCAATTGGGAGAAACAAGAATTCAATGGAGTAAATGGTGAGTCCACCATAGCATCCAACACTCAGTCTAAGAGAAGAGCTCAAGACATAGAGAAAACATGAGATGGAGCTAAAGCTACTACATCTGCGGATACATCACATCCTTATGTTTCTACCATACTAAAGAATACTCCCGTCATCCTTGTCAAAGAGGGCCGATTTCCCAAGGAAGTTGAGCCTATCATAGTAAAGACACACCACAGTGCCTTTCAACATTGTAGACAATATGAAAATGGCTAATGTCACTATGTCTATGTGGGACTCCTTGGCTATTCTAGGACAACCTAAAATATTGAAAAAATCAATGATTGGGAAGGTAATTCCTCAGCAGTCTACAAAGGAGGCTGCTAAGCCAGAGTTGGTCAAAACTGATCAAAAGAAGGAGACTTCAAGCAGCCACTCCAAGAAAGATTCCATACAAGGTAGGAATCTGAAACCACCTCCCTTTTATGTATCATTAATTATTGGAAAATATTTAGTACATAATTGTATGGTAGATAGTGGGACTACTAGCTCTATCATGCCCAAGAAAATAGTTGACCAGTTGGGACTTAAATATGAACTTTTCCAAAAAAGGGTAACCCAACTTAATGTTTCTTCAGTAAGAACCATAGGTTTGGCCAAAGACACAAGCTTGATTCTCCATGCAAGCCCCAATTTTTCTATCCTACTCATCATATACATCATAGACCTCCCTTCCTTATTTTCCATATGTTTATCAAGGGAGTTTACAGCCAAGATAGGAGGCTACCTTTCTTCTGACTGGTCCCACATGCTTTTCCATACAAGATATGGAACTAAGGTTACTATAAAGTCTGAATCATTGGCAGCACACAATATAGAACCTTATGTGTCCAATGTACTCAATACAAGCTACCTTGCGCTTGACAGTAATGATTTCCCAATCATCAGAGAAGGAAAAACTAAGATAGAAGATATCCTTGATATCTATCTAGATGATTTAGAATTAGAGAGAGCTTCGGAGACCCAAGCCAATGTTATTTGGGATGCTGATTTGGGAAACTATTTGTTACAAGAGAGTGAATCCATAGAACCAAATCTTCTCAAAGGAGGCACTGAATCAAAAGATCATGGCAACCAAGTTTGGGAGCTATTCTTTGATGGTTCTAGAAGCAGACATGGCTCTAGTGGTGGTGCTATGTTGATCTCTCTAAAAGAGGAAAAATATTATACAACCTTTAGATTCAGTTTCTCTTGCACTAGAAACACTGTTGAATATGAAAGCTTAGTTAATGGATTGGAGTGGGCTAGAAAAAGAGGGATCAAAGCCCTAAAATTTTATGGTGACAGTGAGTTAGTTTTTAGCCAAGTGAGAGGGATAAGTGCAACCAAAAGTGACACAATGAGAGCATACAATAATAGAGTTTGGGATGCAATTGAAGATTTCAATCCTTTTAATATTATTGCAATCCCTAGAAAATTAAATTAGAATGCAGATAGATTAGCTGCAGTTGGATACCAGTATGACATTCCTAATAGTATTTCAAAAGAAAGGGATCAATGACACATTAAGGTGATTGTCAGGCCTTCTATTCCTGATAATGATGTTAATTAGCAAGTGTTTGACAATGATGAGCAAATTCTATAGGTCTTGTTTGAAGAAGATGTCTTTTTAGAACATAACCAAGATAGATTGATGCAAAGCTATGGTGATAAAGTGGTACAACTTAAAATAAATAGAATGCCAAAAGGACTTGTCACCCTAGAATTTTTCTTTAATATAGATGACCAAGCACAAAATAGTAAGGTTGGCCTGGTAGTTCAGCAAGAACATTGCACTGACCTGGAGCTAGAGCCAGGTAAAAGCTTGAAATTTGGGAAGATTAATACTGACTCTGAAAAAAAAGCTTGTGTCCAATTATTTCAAGGATGTGGTGATGTATTTTCTTGGCAATATGAAGATCTCAAAGGTTTCAACCTAACACTTGCTCAATATACAATCGAATTAGAACCAAATGCCAAACCAGTAAGACAGAAGCAAAGGCCTGTCAATCCCAAGCTAGAACCACTTATGCACAAAGAGGTTCTCAAATTAATAGAAAGTTGTATTATTTACCCTATTAAATATACTAGTTGGGTTTCCAACCTTGTCCCTATCAGAAAGAAGAATGGGGAGATAAGATTGTGTGTTGATTTTAGGGATCTAAATAGGGCATCCCTAAAAGATCGCCATCCATTGCCATCTATGGAAAAAATTCTACAGTGTGTTTCTGGATCATAAAAATTCTCACTATTGGATGTTTATTTAGGGTACAATCAAATCGTGGCTCATGAAGAAGATCAATATAAGACCGCATTTACAACCAAATGGGGGACCATGGCTTATCAAAAGATGTCTTTTGGTTTGTCAAATGCAGGTGCTACTTTTCAAAAAGAAATGGATATGGCCTTTAAGAGCCTCATGTTCAAGTTTGTACTGGTCTATTTAGATGATATAACTGTTTATTCTAAACATGCAGTGGACCATATCAAACATTTAAGAAAAATATTTGAAAGGTGTAGAGAGTTTGGGATTTCCCTTAATCCCAAGAAATGTGTGTTTGCAGTCCATGAAGGAAATTTTTTGGGATATATTGTATCCAAACAAGGAATTATAGTGGACCCTGAAAGGATTGTATCTATTCTAGAATTACTTCTACCACCTCATGAGAAAAGTCTTCAATCTTTCATAGGAAGGATTAACTTTGTCAAGTGTTTCTTGCCTAATACTACAGATTTATTAAAGCCTTTAACAACTATGCTAAAAAAGAGCTCAATTTTTAGTTGGAGCAAAGAAGGGAAGGCTAATTTTCAAGCTATCAAAGAGGCTCTAAGAGAGGCTCCTGCCCTGTTGAACCCTGATTTCAGTAAGGATTTTATCCTTTATGCTTATGGAGGCCCTAATGCCATATCTACAATATTGACTCAAGAGAACCCTGAAGGATTGGAGCAGCCCATTGCTTTCTTTAGCAAAGGCTTAGAAGAGTATGAACAGAGATACTCTTTTATAGAGATACATGTACTTGTTGTGATAAAAAGTCTTAAAAAGTTTATATATATATAGACCCAGAGCAAGGTACAATTGAAAGTTACTCATCCTAGTGTCAAAGAGTTCTTGCTTTCTAGGGACCTGAATGAAAAAAGAGCTGGTTGGATTACCAAAGTCATGGAGTATGACATTGATATCCAAATCACTAAGCTGGTTAGAGGAAGAGGTCTTTGTGAGCATTTGACAAGGGATGAAGATTCAAAAAATCCAGAACAAGAGAATGCATCTCTGGTTGTGCATTTGACAGAAGAACATGCCAAGGCAGCAGGTTGGTTGTCTAACATGGTTCATTTTTTAAAGATAGGTGAATGTCCTACAAATTTAGATTCAAAAAAAAGAAGATATTATAGATTGCAATCTATGCCATTTGTGCTGATCGATGAGATTCTTTTTAGAAAGGATCATAATGGTGTCCTCTTAAGATGCATAGACTCAAATCAAGTGGCAAGTGTCCTTAATGAATTTCATGATGGACCTTTTGGAGGTCATTTTTCTCCCAGGACCACCTCTTTTAAGATCATGAGGGATGGATACTATTCTCCGTCTATCTTCAAGGATAGTCATGATCATGTGAGAAAATGCATAAAGTGTGCCATGTTTTCAAGAAAAGAAAAAATTGCAGCTCTGCCCCTCCAACCAATTAGAACAAAGAAACCTTTCATGAAATGGGGGATTGAATTTATAGGCCTAATTAATCCTCCATCTAGTGCAGGACATAAATGGATCGTAATTGCAACTAATTATTTTACTAGATGGATAGAAGCTATTGCGCTAAATTTATTCTGTGTCTAACTCTACTTAGGAATGTTATTTCTGTATACACCCTAAAATGGTCGCCTAGACTTTGGGCCCCATTTCTTAATTTATCAAATCCCTGAATCAATACTTTCAAATATCAACAACATCAATTATATCAATTTCCTTGATCAAATCATAATCAATTCAATATTTTCTAAGGTTGGAGCCTTATTTAATTTAAAAGAGAAAAAAAATAAAAATAAAAATATTATCTAATTAAGAGAACATGCTTTCTTTTAATTAATTAAAAATCTCTTTTAATTAAATAATAAAATCACTTTATCCTAAGCCTTTATTTAAATAAAAGGAATTTCCTCCTCTTTTATTTAAATAAAAAATCCTCACCTTTCTTCTTATCCTATGTTGCACAAATAAAGCATTATTCTTATTTTATAAAAA
>MU228444.1:2317283-2349243 GCA_018584345.1 Thuja plicata
TTTCCTTTTATGCAATAGAATAATCTCACATAGTCTAAATAGGAAGGCTTGGTAACACTTGTTCTTTCCTTTCATAGATTAGTTGCATTGTACTTTCATTTCATAGTTAGTTTGCATTTTCATGTAGATTTGCATTGCATTGCATATTTTGATTCTTGAGGATATTGGCATTCTTGCCCTTGTCTTCATTGTGAATCTCTCGTTGTATGGTTTATTGGCAAGGTCATGGGTTTATAGCTCTAGCTGAGAGCAATTTTTAAAAATCTTGCAACTCCATGCATAGAGAGCTATGGATCGATTTGTGAGGGCTCATTCTTGAGTTTCCTTGCATGTAAGGATTCATAGAAGTGCACTATTTTGTGTGTACAATTTCCTGTGAAATTTATTCTTTCCTCCAATAGCCTTTTTTCCATTCCAGACCTCTCTATGAAATACTTATGCAAGCTTATTCAGAAAGATTATGTTCTACTAGATCTGAGAACCTTCATGCTAGTTTGGTTACTATTTCATATTTCAAGTTACCTTCGGTGTATCACCTAGTAGGATAATTTTCTTTCATTCATTTCCCTTTCAAGTATTCCTTCTATCCCTTTTCCTTCAAGTTTACTTTTCATGTTCAAGAGTAGATTAGGTGATTATCCAAGAGGAACCGGCCTAGAATCTGGAGGCTTCACTTCAATTTAGCATAGGTCCCACAACCTTGAAGTGATTCCCATGTTATACTAGATTATCAAGACCAAGAGAGCTTGAACAAGGTGCAAATTTAGTGTATAACAGTAATCTCTAAGTCGTGAGAACTTTTTTTATCCTCAAAGTTTATTCTGAGACTTGGCGCAAACCACATAATCAAGACAAGTACTTAACAAGATCAATGGCATGCACTGAATCTCCCAAAGAAAGAGCTGACTTTGAATTTATCTCGCGACCTAGCGCCAATCGTTAGATCAAAACTGCATCAACAACCCTGATTCTTTCCATGCAAACTCCACCTTGGTTTAACTTGACTCATGCTCCATTTAGATATTTCATGACTGAGGCAAATCTCCAAGTTGTGAGAATATCTTTTGACCCTTGATTTTATTAAGAGATCAAGCACAAACCACATGATCATGTTAGAATGGAAACTCAATCAAAAAGTCCTCACTGAATCACCCAATGTTTGAGTTGACCCATCTTTATCCAGCGATCACATGCCAACCGCACATCTCTGTCCAGATCGACAACCTACATTGAATCTCTGAATCTTTCTATACTTTCTAATTTCCTACTGAGATCATGTGCCAGCCCTAGATCTTGATCTGCATCAACAACCCTCATTTAATCTCAAGACATTTTACTTAACCTTGAGTCCTTCTGGAGATCTCGCGACTAAATGGAAAAGTTAACCAAGCCTTGACCACAGGTTTATCTTGAGATCACGAGATAAAGGAAATCTCCAAGTTGCTAAAAATAACTTGAACCCTTGAGTTTATCACGAGATTACACGCCATCCATATGATGAAATCATGATCGACGATGCACGCGTAATCTCAAAATCATTCTGTACTTTCTCATTTCTTTTTGAGATCACGCGCCATCCACATGATCAACACAAGGATAGAACAAGATCAACGTTCTACACTAAGTCTCTTTGTCTTTTTGTACTTGACCATTCTATTGCGAGATAAAGTGCTATCTACAGGATTAGATCTGCATCGACAACCTGTGTTGAATTGCTAAATGAACTTAACCAAGATTGATCATAACTAAAGTCTATCATGAGATACAAAGATAAACTGAGTCGCTGAATCACTGAATCATTTCTTGACCCTAGAGTTTATCTAGAGATCAATCTCCAACCATACGATCAATGCAAGGACATAACAAGATCTACAATCCTCGCTTAATCTTGAAATCCTCCACTTAACCTTGGGTCTACTTAGAGATCACGCGACTAAAGAGAGAATACAACCATGCCTTGACCATAGGTTTATCTCAAGATCACGAGATAAAGGAAATCTCCAAGTCACTGAAAAGAACTTGAACCCTTGAGTTTATCACGAGATTACATGCCAGTCGTTTAATGAGATTACAGACAAAACAAAATCCACAGCCCTCGCGTGATTGCTGAATGAAATCCTAAAATTTAAATTAATCCAGTGACTTAGCACTAGCCGCCCGATTAGAAAAAGATCTATGGTGCATATAAAATCTCAAGAAGAATAGAGCATATTCGATCTCATTGTGAGATTCAGCAGTAAAGACAAGGATAATAAGCACATGATTGAAAAGGAATTTAAGTGGCTCGAAAAGGTAATGACAAAATAAAATATTTCCAGGAAAGGATTTAGGGCTTGTTGCAACCAACGGCTAGAAATTTGAAAATAGGATTTAAGACTTTGCAAGACAGCAGGATTTTCATCAATTAAAGTAGACTTTCTCACAGAGACTTAGGGTTTTAGGTCAAAGACCAGAAAAAAATTGTAGACATGGAAAGAAGACATGAAACCTAGCAAAAATTTGCAAGTGCTAACACCCTGTTAGGGGAAAAACCACGGTGGGGATGAGACCCACAAAATATACTTTGCATAAATATATTTAACCATGTTAAAGGTTTACAAAGAATGCACATGCATTCAGACTTACAACCTAGAGCTCACTGCTAAATTACAAAATGGAAGGCTACAATATTACAAAAGTGTGGAAAACAATCTAAAAGAAGATTGAATTGGATCGCAACATCTATATATGCCAAAACAGTTCCAATTAAGCATAGAAAACTGAATCCATACACTTCATGTTATAACTCTGCTCTTCTCTAATTTGAACCTCAAGTGACATATGATTCACTACATACCATACATCAAAATGATCAACCAGTTCAATCTTATATATCCGCTTCAACAATTAGATCATCAACATGGTCGACCTCAAAAACATTTACAAAAATAATGTAACATGTGTAACTGCAGACCAAATCTTCAAGAAAAATATAATGTGGACCAAAAATAATTTCCCACACACTATCAACCAAGTTTTCCAATCATCCTCAAACTCAAAAGTATTTACCAAAACCGATCTGATAGTATTGCATAACAATTTGCAAACCTTTTTCTTTGTTCTTCACTGTTTACCAAAAAACTAATACACAAAACCTCATAACTTTATCCAATGTTAACATTAAGTGCTGAAAATATAGAACATTATAGAATATAACTTTATGATGCTTCCCCTAGGTTCACACCTCAAAATCCAAAACTGTGTGTCTGTACCAAACCATTTCGTGATAATTGTATACTACTTTGTTTTTGTTATACTTAGCCAATTTTTCCTTCAATCTATCGGTATGATCAAAATAAGTGTAGAGAACATCTAGAATACATATATTTTCCATTAATGACAACATTAAGCTTTCAAGAGCAGTGTCTCTTACCAACATGCCAGTCATATAGTGCAAATTTGTACCTTCCCTCTGGTGAGCCTCGCCGATCACTGCCACGTGACATCATAGGTGACTAACATGCAATTTTCGTGCCACAAATCACACACTGTCACATGATGTGCCAAATCAACAACAAACAATGTATATCATAGGAAATGAGACAAAATTAGTTTGGGACACACGGTGCCACATCTCCCAAATAGAACTTTCCACCTAGTTGTATGATCTGTCACACAATAGTACAAATGTCACATCATCAGTGACACATAATTACCTTGTTAGTGCCACATCACCCACCGACTCAGCTACTACATTAGTGGGACTGTCATGTCATTAGATCCACTTCATCTCCATGTGATTCTACATAATACCATGATGGATACCCAACCAACAGCTTGTAATGTACGAACAATACTTGTCAGCACAAGGTAAATTTTTTGCATTATCAACAATTTGACTATCAAATAGGCAAATAGATCATGAGGGTCATATTAATTTCAAATTTAATTGATTTTTTCTGACATTAGCGAGAGTTTGAAAAATTTTTCTTCTCACCATCGAGCTTTTTAGTTTTGTAATCCAACTTCCAAAACTCATATCTTGGTCATTTTGAAGCCTTTTGCAGTGAATTTTTTGTTTTGGGGTAGAATTTTATAAACTTCATAGTGGTGCAAGTATTTTCTAATTTTATTCAACAAATATTTCATAATTCTTCATTTTTGGCAATTATACTTGTCCAATCCTCAATTCTACAACTTTTGAAGCTTCGTTCAAGCTCATACAGACACATTTTGAGGTGTCATTTTTTTTAAAGTCCATAATTTTCTGTCTACTTCTATAATTTTCTATCAATTTGTATTATATTTTATAGGTAGACATATCTCTTTCAAAACTTGGTCTTTTTTGGCTATTTATGATCATTGTAATCCTAGGATTTTAGTTGGATCTTTAGCAATACTTATTTGAGTTTGATTTGGCATCATCAAGGAAGTTGTAATAATCAAAATCAAGAGACCACTTTTCTCTTGTTTGGGAAGTGGAAATTGTACACACACGACATATAAAGTGTCATTATTTTATTTTATTTTTTATTTTTTTTAAATTTATTTATTTATTTATTTTTGTTTGGGAGGGTATTCTTTGATTGAGTGAATTTGGGTCTCTCTCTCTCTCTCTCTCTCTCTCTCTCTCTCTGTGTGTGTGATGCTCTTTTCATTTTCAGTTATAATTTCTCCAAAATAATCCACTTTTAACTCCACATAACTATGCAATATGGAAATATATTGTAAGAAGTAAATTAATGAAAAAAGGTTTAAATCATTATGTTGATGGAACAATTGTATAACCATTAGACCCTAAAGTTGATCCTAATTTGAAAACTAAATGACTCATCAAAATTTCTATGGTTCTAAGTACTTTGAGAAAATATATTTCTCTTGATCTCATATTTCATATTGCAAAGTGTAAGACAATCAAGGAAGCATGAGACATAAAATGTCTTCATGAAATCAATATAAATTTTTCTATTAATTAAATAGGCACTTAGGTTTATTTAATTAGTTTATTAGCCCCTTCTACTATTATTTAGATAAATATTTATTATTTATTGAAATAAATCACTTAGCCTTTTCTATCTAAATATTAAATATTTTTTCATTTATTTAATCTATACATTTACCTTCCCATTTTCCTCTATTTATGAAATAAATACCTTAGTTTATTTTATAAATTCCTAAACCATCTTCTTTCATATATAGCTAATCACCATCAATCACAAATATCAACTCCTAAAATTTGAGCTTGCACCACTTGTCGAATGTCTCTTCATTAGCTTCCTATGACCAAAAGTCAAACCTTTCCAACAACCACTTAATCTCAACCACTCATTATTATTGCCTCTTAATCTCCTTCAGTCCTACCAAAACCCTACCTACCCTTGCATCTTATGCAATCTCCTAGCACCTCTTAATCTCAATCGTTTGTTTTCATGAGGTTTAGATGAAAGATCTTGTCTCCACACATTTGACAAGTGAGTGCATTTGTGATATTGAGCCTATTGTAAACTTTCATACTTGTGACCTTGATACTTGTGACCTTGCATACTAGCTATCTTAGATAATCCATTGCAATCCATCTCATTACCATACTTTCACTATCACACTTACATGGCTTCCATTATCAACCAGCCAACTATTAGGAATGGGAACACTAAGAGGGGGGGGTGAATCATTGTTCAACAGTTTATTATATTTTAGAAACTTGAAACTAAGACCAATGTAGAGATAAAAAAATCTATAAGCAAATCATATAACACATAGCACAAGATATGTTTACGGGGAAACCTTGATCAGAGGAAAACCCCGGTGGGAATTAGTACCCACAAATATTGCACTAGTTTTATGAACTTGTTAGAGTTCCTTTGCCCTGTTAGGAGCAGTCATTACAATGTTGAGTACAATGACTATGATAGGAATCTTTACAAACCCTTTTAAGGGTGGATGGCACACTGCTAGAGCTCATTTCTCAATAAGAAGAAGGCTACAACCTCCTGATAACAGATACTCACAATATCTGAAAGTTGAACTGTTGTTATGACACTGCTTGTCTGATCAGTTCCTCTTGTGCGCTAAAATTCTAATCACTAGTAGAGATTTATCTCATACTGATTATTCTTCTTTCTCTTCTATCTTACTTACAATCATTCTCTTTTAACCATTCGACACACTAAAACAAAATACATGTTAAGTATATATACATACCCAATAGATGCGACCGAAACTTAAGACTTAGTCAGCCCAAAATCAACATACACAATGCTTCCAAGTTAATTGGCTAAAGCATGTTTACATGAGTGATAATAACATCATTACAAACATATTAAAATAGGTGCATATCAATAAAAAAACAAATTAATATGCGCTAATCAAAATCTGTAGTCGGCTCCATGCTCTATTCTGCCGAGCTACTAGGGCACTTGGACTTGCTATAACTTCACCATACTGATATATCTAAACTAGCATGTGTAGAATTAGCATAATACTATATCCATAAGCTTATATCCAAAGGCACAAACCATGAATCGATCATACACACGTGTGATGGTGCTCTGATCAGCGGATATATCTCTAACTGCACTGTCTTCGGTACTTAGTCAATTTTTGATCTTCAAGGTTTATGAACTGACTGTCAAAACTCCTATATGAATTTGTTTCCATAATGACAACACAAAATTAGTCATATAATCTCTGTAGTGTCAACTTGCCAACAATCTCCCCCTTTTTCATTAATGGCAACAAAGGAGTGTGGCTAAGTTACTAAACTTTGACTTAACACAAAACTGCTATATCTTTTCAAACTATACATCGTAGTTTCATCTATATAAACCAATCTCCTTTATATACACTTATCTCCTTTATATACTATACTCCCCCTTTGACATTAATGACAAAGGTGTCAAAAATTGAAAGTCTCTAAGTACTTACTCAGAGTACACATCTGGATATGCAATTTGCAGATTCTTGATTTCTTGTTGCCAAAATGCCTTGAGTGCATCAAAAGTCTGAAGATGGGTGCATAATGCATATGTGAGCTTCTCTATCTTTACTAGATCCATGCAGGGGCCTTGTTCATATGTAACAATAGTGGCATCAATATGCTTGATATTCTAATTTAGTACAGCTAAGGAGGGCGCAAGAGCATTTCTCAACTGTGTTTGTCTTGCCCTTATCTTAGTGATCTCTATCTTGGATTTCTCAATTTTATCTAACTGTCCTTGATAGATGTTGTTGCAAACATTGATGTCTTGAGAGGAGGTTTCAACTGATTTCCTTATATTTTCAATCAAGATGTCTGCTTCCTCAATCTTCTTGGTGTGTTGAGAAATGAGTTTACCTCTATCCATACAGTTAGCTGTCACTTTTCTGCCTTTTTCTTCTAACTCTTTTAGGACGGCCTAACCAATCTTCAATGAATTGAGATCTAATGAAAATTTCTTTATCAGCTCATCCAACCTTGTCTTATTATACTTGACTTCTGAAATTGTTTTCGATGTGTCCACTAGACTTGTGAAATTTTCTTTGAAGCTTGTCAAAATGCTATTGACATCATTGACTAATTGAATACTTTCCAATTTCTTGTCTATAGGTACCAAGTCATTTTGAATGCTGAATAATTCAAGAAATAGAGTATTTCTCATTACTTGCTTCTCTTTTTCTTTTTCCATGGCCAACACACTTATCTTGATCAGATCTTCTTCCCCCCATGAATCAAGACTTACTGTATCAGGGGTCAAACTTGTCAACAATGATATGGATGGTTTGATAGAAGGAGTCAAAATTGCATTCTGACTTACATCCATACATTCACTCTTTATTGGGTTCTCAACAGAGGGTGGTTCATTAGATTGATCACCTTCCTCATTATTCAAACATGTTGAGTCTTTAGTAAGAACTTCATCTTGCTGCAAGGAGGTATTATCAGTGCATAACTTCTCAGCTTCTTTAGTACTGACAAATGCTTTTTCAAATTTATTCAAGTCATTATCTGAAGCCATCATTGTTATCTCAACATCATAAATCATAATGGTTTCATCTGTATCAGAGGGTGATGGAAATTTGGGTGCAGAATCCTGTGGACCTGTCATAGGAACATTAAGAATCTTTGATTAATTTTCTTGTTTGGATGGAACTGGAGAAACATTGGTTGTGGGCGCAATTGAGGGATACATGTGTTTGTCCATAAACACATGCTCAAATGATTTCTCAGTTTCTTTTCCAACCAACTCATAAACTTTATTCATTATATGTAGATTTCTTGTCTTTGATCTTAGATGAGGCTTTACCAAGTCCAATAGTATCTCCTTCTCGTCATGTGAACAGACATCAAGAAGATTATCTAATGTATCTTCTCTGATCTTCATATCCTCTTCTAAGGCTTGTCTTTTCAATAAGTCAAGTATGTTCCATAACTTGTCTGGGATGACTGTCTTAAGTTCCAAAACTAATTTTTTGAACTTGATCATATGTGAGATAATAATGGAATGTATTTCTGATTTATCTATCTCTTGATACTTCTCATAGACATTTGCAATTGAATCTAATCATCCTTTATTAATGATTATGTTTCTCAAGATTTCAAGACTAGGTCTGAATCCTACCTCAGGAGGAGCTTGAGTATTATTTACTTTGCTTCGAGTTGTCCTTGAGGATGGGTGGCTTGTGGGGACTTGCTTCCTTCTTCTAGTCATCTTTCTTGGCACAAAAGGTGGAGAGGATTATAGGTCAATAGTAGTAGAGGGCACAGATATGCTCTCATTAGACTTCTTCTTTTTCTTCTTGTGGGTATCATCAGATTTTTGTATTTTGACTTTTGCAAGTGTTTGCTTAAGTTCTCTAGCAATTTTAGCTTCCCTAGCTTTATCTAGGTCTTCTTGGGTGACACCATGAATCTTAAGGATATTTGAGGTAATCCTTGATGCTTTTCTCTTATTCTCTGCACTATATAAGACAAAGTCAACTTGATTAGTATTTTCTCTATATGTGCCCCATTTGGGCTCTTTTGGATCTTTAGGCGCTGGTAGAAGGACTTGTGCATATCCTTCTAGAGTATGTTCCTCAACCTCATAACCAAGTGGATGAATCCATTTAGTTCTAGGCTCTACTACTTCCATGCATGTACAATCAGTTTCCACCATAAAACATATTGTGTCCTTGTATGTGTCGACTATGTTCTCAGGTATCCTGAACCTTTTCTGTATCTTAATTCTGAATGTCTTTATTTCCATATCCATAGAATCCCTTATACTTCTTTTAGATGTTTCTTTCAATGAAATTTGAGGTAGGGTAGGTTTTCTCTTGTCTAGGTAGAGGTTAGAAACCTTACCAACAATGTGGAGGTACATGTATATGATTAGAGATCCAAATCTGAATATTTTTATTTTGTTGTGTTTTATAGCCCTAATGTTCTCCAATAACTGTGCACGCAAGATCTCACACAGATTGAATTGAGTTTTTTCATTCACTATCCTTATAGCTGCCAAAATTATAGCTGTAGATACACTGTTAACTCTACTTGTGTGCTGAAACTTGTGTCCAAGGATCATAGTGATGAGTTTGATACCTTTCTCCACAATAGGATCAACTGTCATTTTGATCTTATCACTCCTAGACAAGCAAGACTGCTCAACCTGCTTCTTTACATCTTTTCCAGTGGGAAGAACAAAACCAAATTTAGAGAGTCCAGTCATTTCATGAATGAGATCAGCTATAATATGAACTGGGCCTTCACCAATCCAGAATAAGTCATGATGAATTCTACTGAGTAAAATCTTAATCCATTCTAATTCATAGAACTCGTGTGCATTCATATACTCAATAATAGGGTTCCCTGTGAGATGACAAAACTGATCTTTGAATGAGCAATCAAGGTTTGTCATAGACACCACGAGTGATGTTATGTTGTCTTCACCTACAGACTCCGTATAGTAGATGTAAGTGTGAATATCTTCGACATGCACGACTCCTAATGGAGTCTTGGAAAATTCCCCTTCTACATCATCTAATACCGAATTAAAAGGATGATTTTTAAACACAAATCTCTTCCTTTCACTGATGTCAAAGACTACATGAGTTGTCATACTTACTTGTTGATTGCTTAGGTAGGGTTCACTAAAATTTTGAAACAACGCGTGCGTGCTAGGGTTCCGTTTCAACTTCAATTCACTTTGATAACCAACCAACGGTTATCCTTCAACACTTATATGCTTAATTCTCCTTTTCTCTCTGAATGCTCGATCTCAAATGTAGAAGTGAATATATGAGACCTTTTTGTGACTAATAAATCAAATTACTACAATTAATGCTTGCTATCGTAACACGGATTCCAACTGTGAATTTCAATCTTCATTCCTGTTGAAGTACAAGCTATGTGTTCATGCATACTTCCTCAATTTGTGACCAGATACATGAATTCATAGGCGCATACTCAGAGGTGAGTATACTAGCCACGTAGGGGTTTAGAGCTAGATTAGCTCCCCCTATGACCATGAAGGTCATCTATCCAGAAGTAGAAGGTGCATCCACTATGGATGCATCTGCCACTTTGTCAACACCATCATCTTTCTTTACTTCAACCCATATTTTTCCTGAATCTTCTGTAGCTTTCACAAACTTGACTTCTCCAGATTCTTCAAATAGAGATCCTTGAGACTTATTAGGTCTTTCTTGTCTTTGCAATCTAGATCTGCAAAACCTTGAGATGTGTCCAGCTTTATTACAAGAATGATAGATTATTGGAGGCTTGTTGACATAATTAACCATGTTGCACTGTTTAGCTGTGTGTCCCTTGTAGTTGCATATCTAACATATAATGTTTTGATAATTTTTCTATGATTGATTTCTCTGATTGTACCAAGTCTGACTTCTTTGATTTTGTTGTGTTTAATTTCTTAGATTTGATCTATAGTGTATGGCTCTATGACCAAATTTGTTGCATGAATAACAATAACCATTGAAAGGTCTTACCTCTTTACAATCCCTTTCCATATGTCCTTGTTTTTAACAGGGATAAAAAGTATGGTTAACTAGTTTGCGTTCATCTTTAGGTGGTTCTACTTTAGCCTCTGCAATATTCTCAGTTACCTTTGCTTCTGTAGTTTCTTCTTGTGCTTTCTTTCTTTCTTGCATGGTATTGATTTGAATTTGTGCTTCATTGTATCCAACACCAGTGGTATCACCTCTTAAATTTTGTGCATAAAGCTTTGATTGAAATAGATTAAAACTTGTGTGTAATTTCTCAATATGATTCTTGGCTTTTGTCAACTCAGATTCTATCTTTTTCTTGATGTTCTCCAGCTCCAAGATCTTCATATTTGCTTGCATAAGTTCATCTAATTGCTTACTTTCTTTAGTCTTTTCTTCAATAGTTGTTAGGCTATCTGTTCGCTGTTTATTCAAATCTTCAATCTTATCCTTCAGAGACATATTTTCTTCATTAAGATTTTTGACCATTTTTCGCAAATCATTCGTAAAGAAATCTTTCAAATCTTTTCTTAATTTTTTTTTGAGTAATTGTGAGCCATCAAATTTCAATTTCAGTTCTTCATTTTGTTTTTCAAATTTATCAAGATCTGCTTCAAGATTCTTTTTCAGATATTTCACTTCTGCTGAGTCCATGATCTCCTCAAGTAGTTAAAATTCTCTCAGAGGACCAAATCTCTGAGACCAATTGTTAGGAATGGGAACACTGAGAGGGGGGGGGGGTGAATCAGTGTTCAACAATTTATTATATTTTAGCAACTTGAAACTAAGCCCAATGTAGAGATAACAAAATCTATAAGCAAAGCATATAACACATAACACAAGATATGTTTACGGGGAAACCTTGATCAGAGGAAAACCCTGGTGGGAATTAGTACCCACAAATATTGCACTAGTTTTATGAACTTGTTAGAGTTCCTTTGCCCTGCTAGGAGCAGACATTACAATGCTGAGTACAATGACCCTATTAGGAGTCTTTACAAACCCTGTTAAGGGTGGATGGCACACTGCCATACTACTCAATAAGAAGAAGGCTACAACCTCCTGATAACAAATACTCACAATATCTGAAAGTTGAACTGTTGTTATGACACTGCTTGTCCGATCAGTTCCTCTTGTGCGCTGAAACTCTAATCACTGGTAGAGCTTTATCTCATACTAATTATTCTTCTTTCTCTTCTATCTTAATTACAATAATTCTCTTTCAACCATTCAACACACTAATACAAAATACATGTTAAGTATATATACATACTCAATAGACGCGACCGAAACTTAAGACTTAGTTGGCCCAAAATCAACATACACAACGCTTCCAATTTAATTGGCCAAAGCGTGTTTACATGAGTGATAATAACATCATTACAAACATATTAAAATAGGCACATATCAATAACAAAAAAAATTAATATGTGCTAATCAAAATCTGTAGTCGGCTCCATGCTCTATTCTACCGAGCTGCTAGGGCACTTGGACTTGTTGTAACTTCACCATACTGATATATCTGAACCTGTGTGTAGACTTAGTATAAAACTGTATCCATAAGCTTATATCCAAAGGTGCAGACCATGACTCGATCATACGCATGTGTGATGGTGCTCTGATCAGCGGATATATCTCTAACTGCACTGTCTTCTATACTTAGTCAATTTTTTATCTTCAAGGTTTATGAATTGATTGTCAAAACTCCTATATGACTTTGTTGCTATAATGAAAACAAAAAATTAGTCATATAATCTCTGTAGTGTCAAATTTCCAACACCAACTTCATTCTTCATATCCTCTTGTTCTTTGTGCTTCAGAATTGAGAGGGCCCATATTTCATCATCAACACAAGATATTGAAAGATAAGAGGACAAGGGAATCAAGAGTTTCATGAAAGCATTTGTCTTTGTTTAGAGTTTATTCTAACATGTGTTTTGTTCTTTTATGACTTGCAATGTTCTCCTGATATGATGATTGAATGTATTATGAATTCATTTCGTATGGTTGGGCTTGATTAGGGTTCATAGCTTTGCATGTCATTTTCAATAATCATCACTTGTGCCTCTCTCTTTTGTGCTCTTTTCATTTCTATATATAGTTTCTCCAAAATTTCCAGTTTTAACTCCAAACAACTATGCAACATGGAAAGATAATGTAAGGAGTAAATTAATGGAAAAAAGTTTAAATCATTATGTTCATTGAACAATTGTACAACCATCAAACCCTAAGGTTGATCCTAATCTAAAAACTGAATGGCTCATCAAAAGTTCTATGACTCTAGGTACTTTGCGAAAACATATTTCTCCTGATTTCATCTCTCATATTGCAAAGTGTAAGACAATCAAGGAAGCATGAGATAAACTTGAAAAAGTGTATGGTAAAGTGAATGAGATTAGGGGATACACACTTGATAGTTAACTTCTCAACTTGGGTCCTAAGAACTTTGACACAATTCAAGACTATGCCAATAAGATAAATGAGCTTAGAGCACAACTCAAAGACTGTGGTATTGAGAAGAAGTATGCATAGTTAGTCTTCAAATTTTTTAACAAGCTTCTTTCATAATATGAAAATTTTGTTTCAATTTTTCAGATTCATCGGTTGACAATGGAAAGTGCCTACACTACACCTTCATTTGATTCTTTTGCAGAGCTATTAATGTTAGAGAAATAAAAATTGATGATCATGGGTATTCTCAAGTCTTCAAGGTCCAAATGTTTAGTGGCTAATCATGGGAATCAAGGAAAAATTTCTCACAAGAAGAAAAAGCATGGTAAGCCAAAAACACAATAGAAAGCACAATCTTCCTTTAACAAGGCAATTCTTTATCTTCTTTCAACAAGAAGGAAAATTCATTTAAGAAGGAGAGACCACCTTATGCATATGGAAATAAATTTGGTCATGATGAGCATCAATGCCACTCTAAGAAAATTGATGAGTTGACATACAATATCAAGAATAAAAACATCAATTTTCCATTTGCCTACAATAAGAAGGATTTCACTCCTTCCACTTCCTTAAAGTCAAAAGGAAAAGGGAAAGCATTTTTACCAACTACAAGCTCTTCACAATAATGGATACTTGACTCGGGTGCCACTCATCACATGTGTTATACAAAGGATTAGTTTTCTTCATTGGCCTCATCTAAGGTACCTCACATGTTTATAGGATATGATACTAAAGTGGAAGTTGAAGGAAAAGGTTTGGTTGTCATGGATGATGGAACATTTGAAAATGTTCTCTATGTTCCTAACTTGAGCACCAATCTACTTTCAATTCACCAAATCACTCATTCTCCCATTTTTTGCCTCGATCTTCTTCTACAGCCTTGCTCACTCATTCAAATTTAGAATTAAATTTATGGCATAAGTGGTTTGGAAATCTTAATTACCTCTATCTTCAATAGTTTATCTCTAAGGATACGGTCACAGGTCAACCTCTAATAAAATTTTCAGATGGTGTATGTTCATGGTATTCCATGGACAAGCATCCAAAAGATAAATTTGATAAAGGAAAGTCTTGGAGAGCTTTAGAAGTTCTTCAATTGGTTTATAGTGATGTAGTAGGCCCTTTTCTACCATCATTTAGCAAGGCTTTCTATGTCCTTACTTTCATTGATGACTACTCTTGCTTCACATGGTCTTACTTTCTTGGTTACAAAAGTGAAGTGTTTGACAAATTTGTAGCCTTCAAGGCTCATGTTGAGAAGAAACCAAGGAAGCAAATCAAGATTCTACACATAGACAAAGAAAGGAATATGTGAACACTAGACGAGGAATTTTGTACTCATGAGGGAATTGATCTTCAATACTCAGTTGCCTACACTCCACAACATAATGGTATTGCAAAAAGAAATAATTTAACTATAAGGAGATGGTTAGATGCATGATTCATGAAAGGTATCTTGGTCTAGCTTTTTGGGTGGAAGCTAACAATTATGCCACACATAGCCAAAATCAGGTTCCCTGCAAGGATTTGGAGGGTCTTACTCCTTTTGCAGCTTGGTGTGGTAGATATATGATTGTGAGATACTTTATATTTTTTGATTGTCAAGCTTGGGCATGCATACCTCCACACAAACAAAAGGCATTAGAACCTTAGAGTAATCCTTGTATGTTTGTTGGATTTCCTAAAGGTGTTAAGGCATATAGACTTATGGATCTAGAGACACATGAGATATTTTTTGAGAGGAGTGTTCACTTTGAGGAAAGCTCTCATAGCTTGGTCTCTACTCTTCCTCTTCCTTCCTTCGTAGTGGAAAGTGTTGATATTAACTCAGATGACGACTCTACCTCAACTCCCACTCGCGGGATTACACCTTCACAGGGTCCACTTGCAGGTGAGGATAGTCCTTCATATTCTTTTATAAGACCTTGTTGGGCTTGAAAGACTCTTGGTTCAATAGGTTCTCTTTTTGGGGATCCTTTACACACTTGAAGGACAAGGTCAAAACATCAACATCTTCCATATGCTTAAATTGTTATAGCTTTTGATACACAATCATTTCAGAAAATATAAGGATTTCTTGAATGGGACTCGACCATGGAGGAAGAGTACAATTCCTTGATAAGGAATCACACATGGGATTTGGTTCCTTTTCCTAAACAAATGAAGATGGTTCTATGTAAGTGGGCCTATTAGACTAAGTTTATAGTGGACAAAAGTGTGGATAAGTACAAATCTTGGCTTGTGGCAAAGAGTTTCTCACATGTTCTAGGTGTTCACTATACTGAGACCTTTGCACCTATAGCTAGGATGAACTCCATTCATTTGACTCTTTCCTTACTTGTACCTCATGGTTTGGATGTACATTATATGAATGTAAAGAGCACATTTCTACATGGGGATCTTCTTGAGGAGATTTACATGGAGCAACCACAGGGATTCATACAAGATTTTTTATTGGTTTATGGATTGAGGAAGTCTACCTATGGCCTCAAATAGGCTCCTAGGGCTTGGTATGCAAAGATTGATTCATTTATTCTCTCGGGAGGATTCATTAGGTATCATTTAGATCTAAATGTCTACATTTTGCATTAGGATGACTCACATTTGATACTTATTCTCTATGTGGGTGACTTGATCATAACAACAAGCATGTCATCCATTATTGGTAGAGTCAAATCTTCTTTGCAGGAGAAATTTTCTATGACTAACTTGGGCCTTTTACACTACTTTCTCAGGTTTGAGATCACCCAGTCCCCTTTCAGGATTACACTTTCTCAACCCAAGTATGCTCTTGACTTACTTGCTCTGTTATGCATGACTGATTGCAAGCCTGCACCAACTCCCTTCCTTTTAGGATTCTATCTTATGGCTAAGTGATCCACACCACTTGTTGATGCCACATTATATCAACAACTTGTTGGCAGCCTCATATACTTGACTCATACATGCCTTGGCATATCCTTTGTAGTTGGCATGGTTTATCACTTTATGCAAGAATCACATGAGCTTCATTGGAAGGAAGCCAAATGCATCTTGCATTCCATACAAGGTACACATTGTAGCCACCTAGATTTGGTCTGCTCTGACCATTGACCCTGTTTTCTCTAAGTGTGATCATACCCCCAATTATGTCCAGACAACTCTTCGATCAGCTGGCATAATTCATGCAAATCAAATTTAATTTCCTAAGTGATTCAATCACTAAATTTTATTAATCACCTTAGCCAATCAAAACCAATCAATTCAATTCAAATAATTTCAAATAAAAAATGGCTAAGGTAATTAATTTAAAAGGAATTAAATAAATCCATATTATATTTTAAATCACTTGAAAACCTATCTTCTAGCCTAAATTAATCTAATTAATTGGCTATAGTCCTAATTAATTATCTAAAGCAATCAAATGCTTAAATAATTAATTTTCCAATTTTTGAGTGAATATATTAATTATAATTCATTTCATTTATATTCCACTAAACCCTCGCCTAACCTATCTCAACCACCTTAACCCTGGGTTCAAATCCATCCCAACCTATTCCCCTCACGCTAAGTCTAATCCTAATCTTAATCCTATCCTAACCCACTTCCTAATGATGTCACACTCCTAAATTTGTGATTAGAAACTCAACCCACTTGAGAAAGTCAACTTTCTCAAGATTGACTCCCTCTAAGTCCACCTTCTCAAGCTTGGACTTACACCCCTCACCATGCTTCTTAAATGCTCCCATTAATGCATTATTAATGGAGATTCCTCAAGCCAATGCCTCATGAATGCCTTTGGCATTTATGCCTCTTACACCTAATTAATGGGTTTTACAACTCCATTAATGACCCTTGTCTCCCCTTTCTCCTCATTTCTTCTATAAATAGAATGAGTTTTTGAGCTCAAATAAGCCTTTAATTTTAGATAGAAAAAAGTATTGTTATGCTGTTAGGATTTATATAGATTCATATTGCATTTTAGTTTCCATGTTTATGCATTGTTATAATCTTGATTTTTAGAGCTAGAATGTATGTTATTTGGATATCTTTCTTAGTTTTAATTAAATCTTTCATAGTAGGTTGTATATGTCACTGAAAAAGGAATAATTTGAGGGCTACTATGTTGTTTTTCACACTCCTAGTTAGAAAGCAATAGATCAGTTTTAGTGTTTAAGTTTAAAACCCTTATTTTTTATGCTTTTACACTAATCTAATGATCTATTGAAGTGTTGTGTCGCAGGTAACAGGTGCACAACTTCACACACAAATTTATGGCACCCACCATGGGCCATGATTTCAAATTTTGCCTCATTTCAACTTCATTTTTCACTAATTTGTCTTCCCAGATTTTAGGTACAGGCTCATTTCTAGTAGCAGAAGCTCGCATCTGGGATACGCCATCATATCACAGAAATCTAGGCTCGTATCTAGGATCTCCTAGGTCATTTTCAGTATAGGCTCGCATCTGGTAAACACTCTATTACATCTGGTAGCAGAGGCTTGCATCTAGTTTGTTGCATCATTTCCTGTAATTCTAGGATCACATCTGATTAAAATTTTTGTGAACTTCATTACCTAACCCCTAACACTTTAACCAGTTGTTGATTTGATCTATTAACAACCTAACTAATACTTGTAGGTTGCTGATAAGGAAGTAGGAAGACTTGGCTAACATGTGTATTCGCAGGTGTTTTTAAACTGATTTCAGTAACCATTTACAAAGCTTTTTCAAAACTTAACACATTTTCTCAACATTTGTTAAATCAACCAGATTACTATGCTCTTTTCATTTAAGAAAAATAAAAAAATTAGACGTTGGTTTAATACTTGTAAAGGGATTTGAAGATAAATGGACAAACAAACTCACACTTTAATTCATTTTTGGAATCAGTAATTGAACAAGCAAGTCACTAAATCTTGTGGGATAACTGAACAAGTTACATCGCTTAACTCATTTTTGGATTAGCAATTGAACAACACAAATCACTTAACATTATGGGTAATTGAATAAACAAACTTGCTTTCATGCATCCTGTTTTCGTAAAATAGGAATATCTAAGTTAGGCTCAACATAGCTTGAGGGAAAGAACCCTTGATTGAAGTGTTTTGGGAGAAAATGACATGGATTAGGAGAGTATGCTCTTCTTCTTTTTGAAGAATTAGAAATCTAGACATCCTATGCTCACCAATCTTTTGTATACTTATTAAATAGTAGAGGGCCTGCCGATTGAGGAAAAAATCTCCTGGGAATGACCCAAGTGGGGAAAGATATGATCACACTTAGGTAAAATAGGGTCTATGGTCAGAGAAGACCAAATCTAGGTGGTTACATTTTCCCCTCTTTGAATTGATGTGCGAGCAACATATTGATTGAAAGAAATTTTTTGATGTTGACTTCAGAAAGATTGAGAATTTCGCTCATGATCAAATGAAATGTCAGATGAGATCAGTTCTCACACTTGATTGAACTAAACTGATAGAATTGACTTTGAGCTTGATCAAACAAAGGTCAATACACAAAAGATCTTAAAAATATCAATTTTGAACTTGGTTGTCATCCAAAGATTGATAATACTAATTCTAAACTTAGTTGTCATCCAAAATTTAGTATGAAGCTTCTAGGAGCTTTAGTAAGAATCTTTTAAAATGAGAAAACACAAGATATCCATCTTATGAGAAGCAAATCTTTCTATCCAACAGTCCTGACTTAGTCAAGAAAACTGTCATGCCCCAAGTTGTTTGATAACGAAGTCACTTTTAATGTTGTTTCGAGCAAGAATTTGATTGATGATAGTGTGATCATCCTACCCTCGCCAATCTTTTGTATGCTTATTATACAGTAGAGGGCTTTTCGGTTGAGGAAAAAATCTCCCAGGAACGACCCAAGTGAGGACAGGTTTTATGGCAACCCTTCCAACTCACTATAAATAATTGCTTCCTCGTAGGCCAAAGCCTCAAAATATGGAGTCAATTTTGTTCTCAGAATCTCAACATCATTCCTTAAACATGCTTGGGTATGTGTAGAGTGGAGCCATTTGAATCTTGCTTTCGAGACTATACATATTTGAGTACACATAGGGCTATATGACTCAATTTTTCCTTGTGCAATTCTATGGGAGATGGTTTCAAACAGATTGCCCCATCATAAACAAACAAACTTCATAGACAAAAATACATGATTCATCTCTGAAAGGGTGATAATCCTTGTGCAAGGCAAAAAGTAATTGCCCCAAGACATTCGTCATATCGTGCCCTCACTTGCATTTGGAATCAACTAATACAACATTATGACTGGAGCTATTGCATGCTTGGTGATGGTTGTATTCTGATTAGCATTTGAGTGTGTACCTAAGTCAATGAGTAAGGATTTTCATCTTCTACCTAGAAATCAGGGCATAAGGATGTGTTTTTTCCCCTAACAATGCAAATCTGCTTGATGTATCTAAAAGATCACTAACAAGATAACACCTTCAAAACAAGAAACAAAATTAAATCCTTGATCTACATGTGTTTTTTACTCACCAGCAAGTCTTCGAACACGATCACAGATCAAAAAAACTTCACGCACTTTCAAGAAACAATTTCCAAATCTGACAAAATCTGACAGAGACATTAGAAACTCGCATCCCAGATTTCCTAGCTCATATCTGGTATCTTGGCTTGTATGTAGTATACTTCATCATATCTGGTCAGCACATCATCGCATCTAGGGTTAAAGCTCACATCCTGGGTCATCAGAAGCTCACATATTGTATTTCCTGGCTCGTATCTAGGGGCTCGCATCTAGGAAAGTGGGCACTTGCAGATTAGTTTCTCAAAAAACCTCAGTAGATTTGGATACCCTTTTTTCCCTTTAGTCTGTCCCTATTGTCTTTTCTGGTCTCCCTATTGTCGTGTCGAAACACTTTTTCAGACGTCTACCTTGCATGTCCTATCAGTTTCTCATAATCAGTCTCAATACGTGTGGTCTATCTGCTTTTTACAACAACTTGATTCCTAGCTCACTATCAGGGCATTCTAACCCTTTGATGCTGGAATCATTTACTTCCACCAAAACACAAATGATACTTCCACCTAGACACACTCACTTGAATGATTTGGGACTCTACCTTACACTATCGAAAAAATTTGACAAAGTTGAGATGCAAATACATGGTTAATTCAAGATGCAACAAGTACACTTCTAAATAACCGTAAGTACCTCCAAGATCCCTACACTATCAGCGAGGAGAAACATCTCGTGGTTCCTTTTTCGATTTAGATTCTCCAGAAATGGAACGAACCTCTCATGAATGGAGTAAGGCTTTTGAGGACTATGAAAATGATAAAAAACAAAAGCACAAAGATAGCGATGAGGAAGAAGAACCACACTTTGACCGTCCTTTGTTTGAGTCGGGCAGTGAGGAAGACATCGCTAAAGAAGAATACAATAAACTCAAACAAAGCAAGAAGTTCCAAAAGATAATGGAAAAGATGATTGGTGAAGATAAAGAGAAATACTTTCTCCATCTAGCATCCATTGGCGTAAAGTTACCCAAGGATTATGATGTGGAACAACTAAGAGAAAATGAGGTATCCACTCCTATATCTATTCTCGCCAAATAACTCACCTTGATGCAAATAGAGCTTACGACTCTCAAACAGGAGAAGGCTAAACCCAAAATGAAATACTCTTTGGACTCCATATGTCCATTTCCATTTGACAAGAGTATTACTATGGTCCTGTTTCCTCCAAACATGGAAAGGCCAAAATATGACAAATATATGGGAGAGACCGACCCACATGACCATGTAAGAGAATTCTATGTTCTGAGCATAGAATACATGCATGAACCTACATACCTCATGAGGCTCTTTCCTGGAAGTCTAGGAGGAAACACCATGGAGTGGTTCTCAAAAATTATGCCTAAGGTAAAAAAATTTGAGGAGTTAATTCAACAGTTTATCCAACATTACTCCTATAATATCCATCATGATGTGACTATGATGGACCTATGCAATACTAAACAAAATACTTATGAATCCTTTACACACTTTCTACAAAGGTGGAGGAAAATCTTTGCACGGTATTCAGGAAAATCTTTGCACGGTATTCAAGAGCTATTCCCAAATCCAAGAAAATGGAAATCTTTGTTAATAACTTGGTACCTGAGTTGAACTACGCATTGAAAATGTAACTCCCTTAGCTTTGACAAGATGATAAAAAATGCCATCTGTATCGAAGAAGTCATGGTTAAAAAGGGAGAAATCACTCTCCAAAGTGAAAACAAATCTAACAACTCCAACTCCAAACCAAAATGGTGGAAATAGAACAAAAATGTTTGTAACAATGGAGTAGTAGACGCATCCAATGTTGGTTCTAAACCCGAGGTGTTCAATCTGACTAACAACATGCAAGCAAGAAAAGATGCCAAGGTAATGACCCCCATAGCCAAAGCAAACAATGATAATAGCAAGGGTCGGCCATGGAATTTGAAGCCTCAAATAACATTCACTCCTTTAGGAGAGCCTCTTAAAATTATTTTGAAGACACTATTAGACAACAAAGTTCTCACAATCCCATATTCCAAGCCATGGGAGCCGAAATTCAAACCAAGGTGGTGGGATGACAATTCTTACTGTCTTTCACAAAAACAAAGGACACAAGACTAACAACTGTCTTAAACTCAAACATGTTATCCAAGACCTTATTGAAGGAGGAAAGATCAAGGTGGAAGGACACACCACTAATGAAGATCATAAAACATTTAACAAGTTGTTCCCTAATTATGAGAAAGGGGAAGCACCTAAAGGAAAAGGAAATGAAGTGAACTATGCCTACTCTAAAAATGATAATGTGATTAATATGCTATACATTAAAACTGAATCAATTAATGTGATCACTATCAAAGGTGCTCAAAATACATATTCACAAACAAATGCGGTGACTCGAAGTCAAGCACAAGTCATGATCAAAGGACCCAATTCCTCATCAGAACCAACAACAACTTCCAAAGTACCCATTGTCACTATCCCTAAATCGGCAGTGACAAAACAAATAGTTATTACTCTTGTAGAAAAGTACAACTTGGTGGATCAACTACAACGAATCTCTACTAAAATTTCCATTTTTGAGTTGCTTAAAATATCCACAGTGCATAGGGAAATCCCGGAAGAAGCCCTACATGCCACAAATGTACCAAAGGACCTTGATATAGACAAATTCCAAGCGATGGTTAATCACATCTCAGCACCACATTATCTCTCCTTTTCTGAAGGGGATGATAAATCATTGACACATCCACATAATCAACCCGTTCATATTGAATTCCTCATTAATAAATCCCGTGTTAGACACGTAGTGATAGATGGAGGTGCAGGATTGAATATTTGTACCCTTAATCTAATCAGGAAACTGGTTCTTTCAGAATAGACCATTGACTCTAGAAGCAAAATCACTATCAAGGTTTACAATGAGGAAGAAAGATCCTCTACCCATCAGAGTTAGGCTGGTTGAAAGAAATGTCATATGTCAAGTTTTGGATCTACCCCTAGCTTACATCATACTATTGGGAAGACCCTGGATTCACGAAATGCAAGTTGTACCATCTACTTTCCTCCAATGTGTTAAGTTACCACATAATGGGGTGGAAGTGACAATCCCTGCAGATGCCAATTATACTTGCAACAATAACAAGGCAGGTAGTATGGTCCTGCATAACAAAGAGGCTACAGATGAGATTGCTCCTGAGACTACCAAGGACATGGTTATGAAAAGCTTTGGAAAAACCTTAAAACTTAAAGAAACAAGTATGGGAGAATACAAGTTGGACATGACCCTATCATTAATAGAACTTCTGGTATCACCAAGATCCTATGGAAAACCTTCCCCATCTTTCACACCTACTTCATCTAAAGAGCCGAAAATCCATAAAGCAACTGGAATGGTTAAGGCATCCACATCTTCTTTAGATAACATAGAAGAACATGCAGTCTTATCCTGGCTTTATGGTGCAGGAACACACCTAGGCTAACCTCCATAGTTGTGATATTTTGGCTTGTACTTGACATTGGCCAAGTCAAGATAGTTTGTTTACTTTGGACCTTAGAAGGTCATTGCATTGTGGACTAGGTCAGTTAGTCATTAGGACTAAGGTCACCAAAATAGTCACTGTTAGTAGTTTTTTTTAATTTACTTAGGCTTAGAAGCTTAGTGATGGATTTGAGCTTTAAATGTGTCCTAAACACATAAGTGTTGTCATAGAGATGCTTGGAGGCAATTAATGAATTTGGTTCCTTGAAATGTAGAGGATAGAGGCCCTAAACCTTAGGAAGTTGCCATAATGGCAAAGATGCCAAAAGTTGTTACAATGTTGTCATGATAACATTTGCAATAATTTCAAATGTCGCATGCAACATTTGGTTACTTTGGATCCCCCTAGAATATAGGAGTGTGATGTCAACCAACAGTCCCTAAAAAAATGGAAGATGGAATCTAATGAAGGTAGAGGCTCGAATCTCATCAGCAGTGATAATTGTAAGAAATATTGCTTTTTGAATATAGCTCTGCAACTCTGGTTTATGAAGAACCCATGCATTTCAGTGTGACAGTACCATTAGATGGATTGAATGCTTTAAGTTAGTGATTGTTTTGTGTTCTTAGGATTGTTCTAAGCATTTTTCATTCAGTGAGCAAGTTTATTTGAGGTCGTTTAAAGTCTTTTATAAAAAAATTTTGTTTTAGCAGTCTCACTAATCCTGTCCTGACCAGTCAGTCAGTTCATGGCTCCCCCATGAAAACTAACCATGGGATCTTCTTAAGGGTGGTTGGATATGATAGGGGAGTCATTAGTTTGTACATATGTAGAGGTAGGAGTCTTTTGGATTCGAGTTGCTATTTTTAGTGCCAAGCCCTAGGCGAGCTGACAGTGCCCGATTAGAGGTTTGGAGATGAAATAGTGAAGATTTCCTGCAGGGTAGAGAAGTACTGTACGAGACAAGTGCAATTCTAGGTAGGGTATAGTCATATCCTAACATTTTATGAGGATTGAGTTCATACCAATCCATTAGACTAAGTTTTGAGTGAGATTCAAACTGTGTTACAGTGAAGTCCTAGAAGTTAGGCCTATTAGCTCTATTGGTTCTAAATATTAGGAACCCTGTGTACGGAGGGCTTAGGAGACTAAAAATTTCAAAATGTCTTGTAAAATGATAAAGGGTATTTGAATGTGGGATTAGTTTTTCAAGTTCTTTGGAAAAGTTTTGAAATAAATAGGAAAAGGTCTCTGTAAAAGGCTACAAGGAATTAGGCCTTATTAGGCTTCTTAGGGTCTCAAACTTGATCTGAACTAAAAAGGGTTAAGAGATCCATTAAAATGGAGTTAAATGGGAACATATGGAAGGTTTCCAACATGCTTAGTACCCCTACAATTATTTGTGAATACTAGAGTGGAGTTGGCACTTAGATTCTTCCAAGTGTAGAAGAAGAAGTGAAGTACCCAAAGGGTGTTAGTCTTTCAAAGGTGAAGAAAAAGAGGGAGACTCTTGGAGGAGAGTTGGATTAGGACTTAGTTAATCATCTAATCCTAATAAGGACCTAGAGGAGATTAGGATCCTTGAAGAAGAAAAAGGTCTTCTTAGCTAATTGTGCAAGAAAGCCTTGAGGAACGCATACACCATATTGGTATCAGAGCTTGATTAAGATCAGGCTTGTGGTGGATGTTTCAGCCTACTGAATTAGTTGGAGAGAATACACTAGTGGGATCAGTAGAAGACAAAACCATGGTGACTAACGTTGAGTTAGCCAAAAAGGTGGAAGAACAAGAAGAAGACAACAAGTTTCTAAGAGAAAGATTGCCTCAAATGGAGCAACTCTTGGGTGAAGTCCAAGACAAAGATGATAAGGTGAAGGATAAGATAGATTAGAAAGAAGAAGAAGAAGCAAGGGAGAAGCAAGGGAGAGCTTGAAAAAAATCTATTACTCTAGATAGGACCAAATGGTTGGATTTTATAATCTAAGATGGTATGTTATTCAGAAGTAGCCAATTGTGCATTCCAAAGAGTTCCATGAGGGAGAACCTAATCAAATAAATTCATACTGGAGGATTGGTTGGACACTTTGGTTGAGGTAAAACCATTTCTCTAGTTAGTGAGCATTATTATTAACAACAATTGCAAAAAGATGTTAAGAATTTTTTGCAAAGTTGTATAATATGTTAGATGTCAAAAGGAATCAAGCAAAATACAAGGTTATATTTTTCATTACCTATACCAGAAGGGCCATGAGAGGATATTAGTATGACTTTGTTCTTGGTTTACCTTGGTTTACCAAGGACTCAAAGAGGACATGATTCCAGTTTTGTGGTGGTGGATAGATTCTCAAAGATGACACATTTTGTTCCTTATAGGAAGACTAATGATGTTGTTCATGTGGCAAAATTATTTTTTAGAGAAGTGGTGAGACTATATTTACGCAAGGAGGGTTAGGACAACCAGGGCCTAAGACACTCCCAACTACCAAACCAACTTGCAAACAAAAATTGGAAGCAACATACACAGAATGGGAGAGAAAGAAAGCATAACTTTATATTATTTCATCAAACATTATACATGTCGGGCTGTAAGGCCTTCCCAATTATGGCCATATACATTCATATATTTACAAAATAATCTTCATACATGCGAGGTCACAGACCTACGATCCAAATCTTCTAACTCTTCACTACCCGTGACTATTAAATTTTCCCTCTAAGTCTAAGAACAAAAAACTAATATATACAAGAGTCCACCAAAGAGGTCGGCACCAAAGATCCTAAAGATCCAACATAGGAAACAACAAAGACCCAAATTTAGGACCACACACATCCTAATGAGAGACTGCCACATTAATTATGTTATGAAAATTAAATGCACATGTCGGCCAGAAGATCCAACGTCCAAAAACCAACTCGATGAGAAAGACTACTGAGCACAGAGACCAGTTGGTGAAACCACCGAGTAGTCAAGAACAAACACCGAGACCCCCTTGAAGAAGCCATCCAAGATAAGTAACTGAGCTCGAGTGGTGAACCATAAATCTTCAACCAACCAACAAGAATAGTTACCGAGCAGTCTCCAACAAGCTATCAAACCAAAAAAAACATATTTTTGGTTGATACAAGATTGCCAAGAACCGAAGATGCTCCTGCATCATATATGGCCTACCAAAGAGTATAGTTTTAGATCAAGACACCAAGTTTGTTGTATACTTTTAAAGGACATTATGGAAAAATTTGAAGACAGATTTGAAGTTCACTTTAGCTCATCATCCACAAACTGATAGACAAATGAAAGTAGCGAATAGGATTTTGGGAAATCTGTTGAGATTCTTTTTAGGAGATAAACCCAAGGGGTGGAATATGATTTTACCATAGACACAATTTGTATACAATAATTTTGTCAATATGAGCACTAACTAGTAAATCACCATTCTAGATTATATATGGAAGTAGTTCTAGAAATGCTTCAGAATTAAAGTTGGACAAAGGGAAAAAGAGTAACACTGAAACTGAAGACTTTGCAAAACACCTAAAGAATTTACATAAAAAGGTGAGAAAGAATATTAATAAAATAAATATTCAGTACAAGGCTAAGGAAAATCAGGAAAGGAGATATAAAAAAATTTAGATTGAAGATGAATTCATGGTTCACTTGAGAAATGAGAGATTTCCAGTGGGAACATATAATAAGTTGAAAAGGAAGAAGTTTGGACCATGCAAAATCTTGAAGAAGCATGATTCAGTAAATGCTTATGAAGTATAGTTTCCTAGTGAACTCAATATTTCAGTTGTGTTTAATATCTCATATTTGATAGAGTATCATCAAGGAAGTATTGAAGATGAAATAACAGAAGCACAGTAGAATATTCCAGCATCTACTTCAGCTATAGAGGGGATATAAGACATCTTGGATAATTGTATTGGAAGAACCACAAGAAACAATAAATATGAAGAGTACTTGGTCAAATGAAAATGAAGGCCTATTAAAGATTCATCATGGTTATCAAAGGAGGAGGTTGATCGCCTTGGTTTTCCTCTGCACACTTGAGATGTGACAAGGTCACTTCTCAAATTACCTCGGGTGTCTGATGAAGGAGCATCCAGATTGTAAGAGCAGTCTTGCATCACCAAAAAATATTCTCTAGTTTTTCAATAAGGGATAATTTTTGCAGAGTTACTATTTTTTTAGTACTTTATTTTTGTAATTCTTTTGTTTGAGCATGGATTCTTCCAATTACTTTCGTGGCACTTATCAGAAAATAAGTATGAAAGTTTAGGTTTTTACTTTTCCCTCTGATTACCCAACATCATACATTGTCAACAAGTCGAGCTCTCATCCCAACTTGTGAAGTGGTTCATTGGTTTCAATTTCTCCCCGACTACCCAACTTCATACTTTTTCAGCACATTGGAGCTCTATTAGAACTTCACAACAATAGTATGTGAGTTTGGGCTTATACCTAACTCCTAGACAACATATATTGTTGGGTAGTGTGCATTATTTAAATACATAATGAAGGAGAGAGAAGAATCACTTAGGTGGGAATTTGTACCCTACGGGTTGAAATAAAAAAGTTTGACTTTCTAGAATATTCTATGGCAGTTATTGGTTCTTCATATGCAAGGATGAATTAAGGTTTTGGGGTTCATCAATTTTAGAAGTTCAGTTCCAGAAGAGTAGTTTGTGGCCATGTATTGCAAATTATTGTAATGAAAATTCCCATGAGGTTGTAGCATACTATTTTTCTAAATATTGCAATATCATTTCATCAAGAATAATAGAAAGAAAATGTTTTTGTTCTTTCAATTATTTTCCTCTTTTTATTTTCTATTTATTTCCCTATTGTGTTGTGTGTTTAGGTTAGTAAGGGGAGTACCCTTCATCAATTTCTCTCTCTTCCACTGAGGCTAAGTATCAAGGGTTTGTTAAAGTAACTACTAAGGCTATTTGGCTTCAACATATTCTTACTAAGTTTTTTCACTATCCAATGACCTATAGTCATTCATTGTGAAAATCAGAGTGTTATTCAAAACTTGAAGAACTTGGTTCACCATCAATGGACCAAACACATTGAGGTCCACATGCACTAAATTAGAGAGTTGATACATGAGTTGATTATTGATTTGAGATATTGTCCTACAATAGAGAAGGTTGCAGACATCTTCACCAAATCCTTCACAAAGAGAAAGGTATCACCAATTGTGAGCTTTCTTGGGGGTGTGAGATACTTCATCAGGGGGTTAGTTGACTTCTCCATTCTTTCTTATGGGGGATATTAGTGCAGGAGCACCTAGGCAATCCTCAAGCCTTAGAAGATTTTGGCTTGTATCTGACCTTAGCCAAGTCAGGGATGTGTGTTTTCTTTGAGTCCTTAGTAGGTCATGTGGACTAGGTGAGTTAGTGTTAGTACTAAGGTCACCAATTAGTCATTGTTAGTTGTTTTTGTTAGTTTAGGCCTAGTTGGTCTAAAGGTGGGATTTGGGTTCAAAATGTGTCCTAGACCCATGAAGGATGTAAAATATGATTTGAGGTCATTAATAGGGTTAGTTCATAAAACTACATAGCATAGAGGCCCTATATTCTAGTTGGCATAGTAAATGCAAAAAGATGCCAAAAGTTGTCATGACAACATTTGCAAGGAATTACAAATGTTGCATGCAACTCGACAACATAGGATCCCCACAAATGTAGGAGTGGGAACAAATTTTAAATGGCCTATAATTGTGGAGAATATCATCTAAGACATTGTGAGGCTTGAATCCCGAGGAGAGAGTTTTTGTAATGAAGTTTTTGTGAGTAAGAAAAGAGAATTCCCTAAATGTAGTGCACAATCTACTATTTTACTTGTTAACAGTAATCTAATGGATTGAAACTTGAGAGTTAATTGTGGATTCATGTAGTGTGGAGTGATCTAAGACTTTTCTTTTTAGTGTGTTAGTTTATTTGAGTTAATCTTCAAGCTATAGGAAAATAATTACAAACTAGGTAGTCTGTTGGTTACATATAGATAGTTTTATCTTTCATGGCTCCCACTTGAGATTCAATCGTAGAAATCTTCAAAGGTTGGATGAATCTTGTAGGGGAGCCTCTATAAATTTTTTATATAGAGATAGGAGGCTAGGTAAGGTGTTTAGATATTTTTAAAGCCATGCCCTAGGTGAGCTAGGACAGTCCGGTTAGAGGTATGGCAGGGATAAATCCATTTGCAGAGACAAGGATATGTGATGGAGAACTGAACCAAGAGTGGATTCACTGTTGTTAGAGTCCCATAGGTCCCTAGTGTCGATATTAGAGCCCAACCAATCCATCTAGATTGATTTTTGAGGAGAAATCAGAGAGTGGCTAGTAGAGGGCCAAAATAGGTCTAAAAGCCTTACTTTCTAGGACAGTGATGTACAGAAAAATTGGGAACCTTAGACCTTAAAAATCCTTTAGGTCTCCCAAAAGGGTATTTGGATCCCTAATTGGTTTTGGGGGTTGTGAGCAAGTTTTGAGAGTTAATCCAAAAAAACCCTTTGGATAGGGCTAATAGGACCATTAGGCCTAATAGGACAGTTTGAAGACAAATTGGGAACTCGACTAAATTGGGATTGAAGAGTTATGGGAATGTAGTTGTAAGGATGTAAAGTGGAAATTCTAAGCATGTACAATACCCTTGTAACATGTGTGGTGTTGATTTCAAGGATTTGGCATTGAAAGCCTTGGAACCAATGTGGATCATGGTGAGACAAAATTGATGGTGGAAGTCCTTCAAGGTGAAGCACAATAGTTGAACTCTTAGAGAAGAGTTAGGGAGATTCTTAGGCTCAGTGCCTAGAGGCTAGAGTGGTCCTATAGAGAATATTAGGTTCCTAATTGGACTAGGACAAGAGAAGTCTTGTCTTGTGGTATTGTGCAAGCACACCATTGAAGTTTTACTTCTATCAGATTGGTATTAGGGCCTCTTTGATCATGCTTGTGGTTAATGTTACAACCAAAGGAATCCATTGGAGAGTCAACAATGGTGACTAATATTGAATTATCAAAGAAGGTAGATGAACAAGAGGAGGAGAACAAACTACTCTAAGATAGGCTTTCTTAATTGGAGCAAAAAGTGGATGAAGTTGATGTAAAGACATATGAAGTGAAGGATAAAATGGAAGGGAAAGGCAAAGAGGTTTCCCTTGAAGATGAAGTCCCTGAAGCTGATCCTGTCCTTCAAGAGGAACCATTTCTGAAAGCCCTAAAGGCTATGAGTGGTAAAGCATTGGAAGGAGTTCCCATTTTCAGTGGCAAAATGAAACCAAATGTATTTCTTGATTGGATAAAATGACTAGAGAACCATTTTGAGTGTGATGGAATCATAGAGGCTCAAAAGGTGAAGGTTACTAAAGCAAGGTTGAGAGGATCTTCTCTCACTTGGTGGAAGTTCATCCAAGATGAGAGAGAGAAGGAAGGGAAAAGACCCACTACTTCATGGAAAGCTATGGAAGAAAGAATAAGATATGCTTACATCCCTAAGGATTATGAAATCCAACTCCACAAGAGAAGACAATGTCTAAGACAGAAGGACCTAGATGTCCATTTATACACTGAAGAGTTTCAAAGACTCTGTATGAGGTCAAGGATAGTAGAAGATGAGAAAGTGAAAGTATCAAGGTATCTTAATGGCCTCAAATGGACCATTCAAGATGAGATGAGTCTTTTGACTCCAGATATATTTCAGAAGTGCAACCAAATTTCTATTAAGGTGGAGGATAAGTTGAAGAAGAAACAAGACTCCAATACTTTAAGAGGAAGAGGTAAAGGAAGAGACACCAGAGGAAAAATAAGTGGTTATGGAGGAAGAAGATTTGAATCTAAAGGACAATCAAAGACTAATCTCACTGAACAGAATGAAGGAAACTTCAATAGGGGAAGTTCAAGTAGAGGTAGGAACTCTAATAATAGAGGAAGAGGCAGTAGCCAAGGGAGAGGAAACTATTTTTCCAACATGAAGTGTTATCATTGTAATCAGTTAGGACATCCAACTTATAGGTGTTCGAAGAAGGGAAGTACCTCTCAAGGAGGAGACAAAAGAGTGAACTATGTTCATGAAGAGGCAAGTGGGAAAAAGAACCCTGAAGTACCATTGGAATCAGAGGAGGGAGAAAACCTTATGATGAGGATAACTCTCGTAAAAGAACCAGTAAAGGAAGAAAGCAGTCAAAGGAGAGCACTCTTTAGAGTGAAGTGTAAAATGATGGGCAAGGTGTATAGAGTCATCATAGACTTAGGATCAACCGAAAACATAGTTTCAGAGGAGGAAGTCAGTAAACTAAACATGACAAGGATACCCCACACCATTCCTTATAAGGTCACATGGCTCAACAAAGGAAAACATGTCCTAGTTAATGAGCAAGCTTGGGTGGAATTCTTCATTGGGAGATACAAGGATAAAGTTTTGTGTGATGTCTTTCCTATGGACGCATGTCACTTGCTCCTAGGTAGACCATGGCAATTTGACCGGATGGCTATGCATAATGGAGTGAAAAACTCCTACACTTTCAAGAAAGACAATGTGACATACAAGATCTAGTCACTAATGGAGGATG
>MU228444.1:2349974-2370506 GCA_018584345.1 Thuja plicata
CTTGTCTTACCATTTGAGTTGTCAAATGCTCCATCAACATTCATGAGGTTGATGAATGAAGTACTTAAGGAGTATAATGGGAATTTTATAGTGGTCTACTTAGATGATATAGTCATCTATAGTAAGAAAAGAGAGGAGAACCTCAGGCACTTGGAATTGGTTTTTAAGAAACTACAGGAGGAGAAGTTGATGATCAACTTAGAAAAGTGTGAGTTCATCAAGATAGAGTTGGTGTACGTTGGTTTTGTACTTTCATAAGGCAACTTAAAAATGGATCCAAGAAAAGTTGAGGCCATCATCAACTAACCTACTCCAAGGACAAGTACTGAGGTAAGGAGCTTTCATGGTCTTGCACAATACTATAGGAAGTTTATAAAATAGTTTAGTACAATATGTTCTCCTATGTTAGATAAAATTAAGGGAGGCATGAAGACTAAGTTTGTTTGGAATGAGAAAGCTAATAATGGCTTTGAACTACTGAAAAAGAAGATAGCAACGCAACCAATTTTAGTGTTGCCAAGCTTTGAAAAATTGTTTACAGTGGAGTGTGATGCCAACAATGTGGCAATTGGAGTAGTCTTAAGCTAGGAGGGAAGACCAGTGGTTTTCCATTCAGAGAATTTGATTGAAGCTAAGAAGAAATATTCTTCTTATGACCTAGAGATGTATGCTCTGGTCTAGTCATTGAGAAAATGGAAGCATTATCTATTGCCAAAGGAGTTTATTGTCTATTCTGAAAACCAAGCATTGAGTTTCTTGAACTCACAAGACAAATTGAGTCATAAGCATATGAAGTGGGTTGAATACCTACAAACATATAGATTCAACATCAAACACAAGAAAGGTTTTCAGAATAAAGTTGCAGATGCTTTGAGTAGAAGAGCATTGAGAATTCAGGAGATTCAACTGCAAAGTATGGGAATTGACATGTTCAAGGACATGTATGAAGAAGATGAGGACTTTGCAGACATCTACAAGGTATTCCAAGAGTATAAAAATCACTTTCATAGTCAATACTCTGAATACACTTTACAGTCTGGTCTATTGTTTAGAGGGGGTCAGTTGTGTATCCCTAGGGGGTATATTAGAATGAATCTCATATAAGAGAAACACAATAGTGCACTTAGTGGCCATTTTGGGATTAACAAAACCCAAGATTTAGTCCAAAGATTCTATTTTTTGCCCAAGATGAACTTGGATGTGAAGAGATATTTTGAGAGTTGTGTTATCTGTTAGAAGGCCAAAGGAACATCTACAAATGCAGGCCTATATCAACCCTTACCCATTCCAACCAGACCATGGGAATATCTAAGCATGGAATTTGTGGTAGGTTTTCCCAAGACTAGACAAGGAATGGTTAGTGTCTATGTGATTGTAGACAGATTTAGTAAGATGGCTCACTTTGTGCCATGTAAGACAACGAATGATGCTAGTCAAATAGCTTCTTTATTCTTCAAGGAAGTTGTTAGGATTCATGGTTTACCACTGAGTATAGTGTCTGACAGAGATACCAAGTTTATGAGCCACTTTTGGAAGACTCTTTGGCAAAAGTTGGGCACCAACTTATCATTTGGATCTGCCTAACATCCTCAGTCAGATGGTCAAACATAGGTAGTAAATAGGATCCTTGGAAATCTCCTAAGATGATTAACAAAAGAGTATGGTAAGACATGGGACCAACTCATTGCCCAAGCAGAATATGCTTATAATGATACTATGAATAGGACCACAGGGAAAAGTCCTTTTAAAATTGTATATGGCATTCATCCTAGAGGTATTCATGAACTCAAAGACCTTAAAGATGGAGCTAAAGGCAGTGGATATGCTGAGGATTTTTCATATGCTATGCAAGAGGTTCATGAGACAGTCAAGAAGACTCTCACTGAGAATACAGAGAATATCAAGACTAAAGTGGATGAGAGAAGAAGGGATTTCCAATTCAATATTGAAGATCTAGTCATGGTTCATCTTAATAAGGAAAGACTTCAGAAAGGAACACCTCATAAACTTCAGATGAGGAGAATTGGTCCATGTGTCATCCTAGACAAGTATGGAGCTAATGCTTACAAGGTGGAAATTTCAGAGGATTTGGATTTATCATCGGTCTTCAATGTTGCAGACTTGGTACTATATAAAGGTCCAATCCATGATGTTGATTAGAGTTTCAATGAATTCATATAGGATGTTGAAGAACTACACTTGCCATCTACACCAATCAAACAGGCAGAGAGAATTCTGGATTCTAGAGTTTACAAGAAGACCAGGAAGAAGGAGTATAAAGAACACTTCATCAAATGGAAAGGAAAATTTGATGCAGATGCAGTATGGATCAAGGAAATTGAGTTTAAGAAGTTGGGGTCGGATCTCAACTTACTTAATCCAAGGGTGGATTGAATCCTTTTGTTTAGGGGAGGATGGTGCAGGAGCACCTAGGCAATCCTCAAGCCTTAGAATTTTTCACTTGTATCTGACCTTAGCTAAGTCATAGATGTGTGTTTTCTTTGAGGCCTTAGTAGGTCATGTGGAATAGGTGAGTTAGTGTTAGTACTAAGGTTACCAATTAGTCATTGTTAGTTGTTTTTGTTAGTTTAGGCCTAGTTGGTCTAAAGGTGGGATATGGGTTCAAGATGTGTCCTAGACCCATGAAGGATGTAAAAGATACTTTGAGGTCATTAATAGGGTTAGTTCATTGAACTACATAGCATAGAGGCCCTATATTCTAGTTGGCATAGTAAATGCAAAAAGATGCCAAAAGTTGTCATGACAACATTTGCAAGAAATTGCAAATGTTGCATGGAAGTCGACAACATAGGATCCCCACAAATGTAGGAGTGGGAATTGATTTAAAATGTCCTAGAATGGTGGAGAATATCATCTAAGACACTCTGAGGCTTGAATCCTGAGGAGAGAGTTTTTGTAATGAAGTTTTTGTGAGTAAGAAAGATAATTCCTTGAATGCAGTGCACAGTCTACTATTTTGCTTGTTAATAGTGATCTAATGGATTAAAACTCAAGTGTTAATTATGGATTCATGTAGTGTGGAGTGATATAAGACTTTTATTTTCAGTTTGTTAGTTTCTTTGAGTTAATCTTGAAGTTGTAGGAAAATAATTACAAACTAGGTAGTTTGCTGGTGACTTTTAGATAGTTTTTGCTTTCATGGCTCCCAATTGAGATTCAACCATAGAAATATTCAAAGGTTGGATGAATCTTGTAGGGGAGTCTATGTACATTCTATATATAGATATAGGAGGTCAGGGAAGGTTTTTAGCTATTTTTAAAGCCATGCCCTAAGCGAGCTAGGACAGTCCAATAAGAGGTGTGATAGGGATAAATCCATTTGCAGAGACAAGGTTATGTGATGGAGAACTGAACCAAGAGTGGATTCAGTATTGTTAGAGTCCCATAGGTCCCTAGTGTTGAGCTCAGAGCCCAACCAATCCGTTTGGATTGATTTTTGAGGAGAAATTAGAGAGTGGCTAGTAGAGAGCCAAAATAGGCCTAAAAGCCCTACTTTCTAGGACAGTGATGTATGGACAACTTGGGAACCTTAGACCTTAAAAATACTTTAGGTCTGCCAAAAGGGTATCTGGATCCTTGATTGTTTTTGGGGGTTGTGAGAAATTTTTGAGATTTAATCCAGAAAAACCCTCTACATAGGGATGATGGGACCATTAGGCCTAATAGGAAAATTTGAAGACAAATTGGGAAGTAGACTAAATTGGGATTGAAGAGTTATGAGAATGGAGTTGTAAGGATGTAAAGTTGATATTATAAGCATGTACAAGACCCTTGTAACATGTGTGGTGTTTATTTCAAGGATTTGGCATTGAAAGCCTTGGAACCAATGTGGAGCATGGTGAGACAAAATTGATGGTGGAAGTCTTTCAAGGTGAAGCACAATAGTTGAACTCTTAGAGAAGAGTTAGGGAGAGTCTTAGGCTCAGTTCCTAGAGGCTATAGTGGTCCTATAGAGAATATTAGGATCCTAATTGGACTAGGACAAGAGATGTCATGTCTTGTGGTATTGTGCAAGCACACCATTGAAGTTTTACTTTTATCAGATACATTTTGAGTTTTGTCTCTCTCACTCTTCTTGAGATTTATTTTATTTATTCATCTCTCTTTTGGGGGTAATTTTGTCCTACTAGGTTTTACCCCTTTCTCTACTTGTGAGAGATTGCATTTTCATATTTTACATGGGTACCTAACATGGCCTAGTAGTCGGGAATCATTTTACATTGTTAGCTTGAGTTTGCATTCCCCTAAGTTGCACTTAATGAGGGGTGTTGGCGTAATTAATTATTCTCCTAATTATACTTTACTTAAGCTTACTTAGGATAATGCATAACATAGTTTTTTGTATAGGTGATACTTAGGAAGATGCACATTTAGTTGCACATGGTGTACGAGAAAATCTACTTTAAGTGGTAATAATAGTTGTCATATTCCACCTTATGTGTTGTCTCCACCTTTAGTGCACTTAACACTTTATCATCCCCCACATTTTTGCACATGTTAGAACATACTTCATTGCACAATGGAGGATGATCCACCTTTGATGGACACGTGATTCCACCTTGTGTGGGTGATAATTTATCTCTTGGTTATCATTTTACTTATTGCCTTGCATATATAAGTAGGTGTTTGTAAATTATACTTAGTTTAGTTCAGCAGTTCACTTATTTTGCATTTTAATGAGAATACATTTTGTTCTTGTCCATCTTGTTCTCGTTTGATTTTGTGCTATTCATTGGCCTCTAGATATTGGATTATTGCTATAGGAAAATTCTTACAAGAATGAAGAGATGGTAGAGTGTACCATAAAGAAAAGTATCAATGATCACAACTTCTTGTAACAGAATATCTTCTATAACAAAAATAACTTTACAAAGGGATCAAAGGCATATAGGGTCATAGGTAAAGGACAAGTCACCATCACATGCTTGAAATGAAACATTGTTAGTACTCTAAAAAAAGCTAGAAATTGAACTAATAAAATAATAAAAGAAGATAACAAATGTGTTTTTTGAAAAGAATAAGCCAAATTAAAGGAACAATGCATAATCAAGTCGGGCCAAGGTTGACGTATTATTTCTAAATTGATGGCATGGAATGAGATTCAGGACAATGACCCAATATATTTTTTTTGATAAGAAAATCTTTGAATGTTCCCCTTTTTTTACGACTGCTCAAAGGGATGATAAAGAATGCTTTGAAAATGATACAAAATTAGTGTTTACGTCAGGTTCACCAAAATACAATGGAATAAATTTGATCCTACAACAAGGAAGCTATATCCTGTTGAGAGCCAATTTCACAACACATTATCAGATATATCCAACAAGCTAAAGTAGTGAAGATATCTAATTATAAATAAAGAAAATGAAGATTTTGATTGCAGAAATGAAAAGAGCCAACGATAGGGGATTCTTGGTCCAAACCTCAGTGTCTCAGTCAAGGACAATATCACAGTGTGCAAACATCTACATGACACACTGTAGTCCTCTATCACTCAAAACAAGAAAATACTTAGAAAGGCAAAAGTCCAACTATATTCTTCAAATAACATGTGAAACCCAAAAGTCAAAAATATAATAAAATATATTAAACATTAGAAATGAATAGAACTAAAATAAATAGAACATAAGCAAACCCTCCTGCATTTGAATGCTCCCAATAAATCCACACACACACACACAAGAGAGAGGAAAAATGTTTGGGGCTATTTAGAGACTTGCCTCAATCAAGTCCTTGTATTGGTGTTTCCAGCTCCACAAGAACCGGATAGATAGATCAAAAGACTAATAGATAAATAAATGATAAAATATGGATAAGGGATGTGATAAATCACAAGATTCTCAAAGACACAAGAGAGATAGTGATGCAGTCAAGCTCTAAGGATCCAATAAAGGACTCTCCAAACTTGCAACCAACAACAAGAATCACACAGCGGAAACAACAGAACACAAGATATATCAATATCAACTTATATTATCTTAGAATTCCAATTACATGCAACATGTCAGGTTGTAAGGCCTTCCCGGTTAGGTCCAAATACATCAATAGATTCAACAAGACCTCACAGAATCTAGCCTTATCAATCTACCCTATAGCTAAGTGGAAGAAACCATATCTGAACTTATGCTCGCAAGCCACCAAGCAATCTGCAATCCCTATCTACCCACTTAACTTACAATCTTTCAGCTTATTAGCTTACTCTGCTATCCTCTATCTATCTTCTCATGCCTCTATCTCTACTAAACATCAACCTAGACTCTCTTTTATACACACTTGCCACAAGTATGTTAGGAATAGTCCCAAGAGATAACTGAGGGGGATGAATCAGTTATCTACAAGATTAAATTCTTTATTCAATTAAGTACATAATAACATTAACCATAAATACAATAAGATAACACAAATAATAACACTACAATTTTGGTTACGGGGAAACCAAAAATAGGTAAAAAAAAACCTGGTGGGAATTAACACCCACAAAGAACTGCACTAGTGTATAATGATCCCTGTTAGAAGATCTTACAACCTTGTTAGGAGTTGACAATGCAATAAGTACAGTGACCTAGTCAAAGGTCAGACCCTGTTAGGAGTCTTTTACAAGTAACCCTGTTAGGGGTGAGGACATAGTGTCTAAGAGCACATTGCTCAAATGATGAAGGTTGCAACCTTCTGTACAATAGATATACACTATATTTGATATTGAACTGTTAAGTAGACCTTCTACCTTGATCAGTTTTAGTGAATTATATACACTCTACTTCTTCACATAGATCTTCAACTGATGAATGATATAGCTTTACTGTCCCAAAACAATTAGCATTCTGCTCTGCTCTTTTCTGCTATCTCTTATTTTTTTCATTCATACTTGGCGATCACAAATGAACTGCTATATGTATCTTCCTCAAAAGATATGATCACGTTGGCTGTAGGAAAATCTTTGAAAAATTCCTTGTCAGCTAAACTAAGTACACAATATAATTACAATTACACAACTCAAGATGAGTGGACGCGTCACTTCACACAGTTGGCTCCACCAAATTAACTCAAACTTCACTCGCAGGATGAAACATGTTATGCGCTCTTAACCAAACATTTTTAACTCTCAACTGAACATGAATTTGAACATGCATATCCCAAAGATAGGCGCAACTGAAGAAAGAGTGAAATTACTGACGTCTCTTAATAAACAATCTTCTGAAACTGTAACTAGCAAACATATCAACATAACTCAATGTTAATTGCATAACTGAATCTGCGTGTACAAACATAGTATAATGAATATTTCTACAACATAAAAATAACTACACAAGGCTCCAACATGTCCATACATAGAATTACATACAGAACATTTTTGTATACTTTATGTTGTGATCAATGACAAACATACAGTCAACTATTTACACAAAGGAAAATCTCCAACAATCTCCCCCTTTGACATTGATGGCAACATATGATATGAAAAACACCATCAATCCAAAAGTATCTTTTTTCTTTTTACAATCTTCTCAATATCCTCATCAAAAGCTTCTCTTAACTGTTGCATCTCTTTTTACTGTACTTTTATTTTTCATTACTGTAGACTCCCCCAGAGTATATACTCCCTCTTTGACATCAATGGAAAAGGGTTCCAAATACAAATAAGCACATGTACTACTCCTGAAGTAGAGTAGTCAACCATTCATCAGTCACCAAGGACTGATGCACTTTCTGCAAATTCTAATCAGACTTAGGAAAGGGAATTACTCCCATCTTCTCCCTGAGATACTCAAAAGTATCTTTTGATAAAGGCTTCATAAATATGTCTGCAAACTATTCTTTGGTGCTCACATAATCCAACTTCACTTCTCTCTCTACAAATTTTTCATTTAGAAAATGATATTTTATTTCTATGTATTTTGTCTTTGCATGAATCACAGGGTTCTTTGACATATTGATAGTGCTAGTGTTGTAACAATGAATAACAATAGGATAATTAATCTAAATTCCAAAGTCTGTAATCATCTGCTTGATCCAAACAATTGTAGAACAATTTAATGTTGCTACTATAGACTCTGCTTCATCTATTGACTAAGAAATAAAGTTCTGCTTCTTGCTTGTCCAAGTAACTAATCTATCTCCAAGGAATATTTCTCCTCCTAAGGTACTCTTTCTGTCATCAACACAACCTACCCAATATGCATCTATATACACATGAAGTTATACATTCTCTAAGTTAGGATACCATAAACCATAGTCTATAGTCCCTATTAAATATCTGAATATTCTTTTTATTTCCATTAAGTGATTTTGTTTTGGTTCAATTGCAAATCTTCCAACAATGCCAACTACATTAGAAATATCTGGTCTAGATTGAGTAAGATATATGAGTTTTCCAATCATAGACTTGTATAGTGTTATGTCAACTATTGTAGAATCATCTTCTTTAGAAATCTTTCTTCCTATTATCATGGGGGTGCTTACTGGCTTGCAATCTTCCATCTTGAATGTCTTCAATATCTCCTTCACATATTTAGACTAATTTAGGAATATACCTTTGTCTGTCTATTTTATATTTAATCCCAAAAAGTATTTGATAGGTCCAATCATGCTCATTTCAAACTCTCTCTGCATTTCTTTAGCAAAATCTGCACTAAGCTTGTCATTACCACCAAAGATATTGTCATCAACAAAAATAGCTACAAGTAATAATCCTTCAACTATCTCTCTTATGAATAAGTTACAATCTGCTACTCCTTTCTTGAATCTTATCTTTGTCAAGTAACCATCTAGTCTCTCATACCATGCTCTTGGGGCCTGTTTAAGTCCATAGAGGGCTTTCTTTAGTATGCATACCATGTCAGGTTTGTCTGATAAACTAAATCCTTCAGGATGTTCTCTGTAGACTTCTTCCTTTAAGTCACCATTCAGAAAGGTTGACTTGACATCCATTTGATATACTTTAAAGTTTTTAAATGTAGCATAAGCTAAAAATAACTTTATAGCTTCCAGTCTTCTCACAGGGGCAAATTTATCAGAGTAATCAATACCTTCTCTCTGCACATAACCTTTAGATACTAGTCTTGCTTTTTTTCTTACCATAGTACCATCTTCATTCATCTTGTTTCTGAATATCCACTTGGTTCTGATCACATTTTTGTTACAAGGTCTAGGGGCCAATTCCCATGTGTCATTCTTAATTATCTAATCTAATTCTTCTGCATTGCATTCTGCCAATATGAATCATTACAAGCATCTTCAACACTTAAAGGTTCAATTTGTGAAAGTAAACATACCTCTTCATCAACTGTTAAACCTTTTTTCTTTAGATCTTGTCAAAAATTTACTGCTCTGATCTCCAATGATATCTTTTTTTGAATGGTATCTAGATGTGTATTTTGGAACTTTAGGTGTGACACTCTCATCTGTAATCTGTGATTCCTCTTCACTTGGTTCAAGGTTATTGCATGATACATCAATACAATCAAACATTTCTTCAATAACTATTTCTTTACTGATAGGTCTAGGTTCATCTTCAATCATAGGTGCATAATCATAGTATCTCTCTTGAATCATGAACTTCTCATCAATCTTCACATGTGCACTTTCAATGATTTTCTTCAATCTCAAATTAAAACATCTGTAAGCTTTGATTTTAGCAGAGTAACCAAGAAAAATACATTCACCATTTCTAGCATCAAACTTACAAACACCATCATCTCTCTTGATGTAACACTTACTTCCAAAGATTCTGAAGTATTTTACTGTAGGTACATTACCAAACCAAAGTTCATAAGTTGTCTTGTCTGTGCCTGGCCTTAGTTTAATTATGTTGATAGTATAGATTGTTGTATTGGTCGCTTCTCTCCAATAGGTGTGTGCAACTTTTCCTTCAATCATGATAGTACGCGTTGTGTCAAGTATGATAAAGTTTCTCCCTTTTGCAATTCCATTCTGCTGAGGGGTTCTAGGTGCACTTAGCTGTCTTTTGATCCCATGTTCTTCGCAGTATTCATGAAACTTGTTAGAGGTGAATTCTCCTCTATCAGATCTCAGGCACTTTATCTTTAATCTAGACTCATTTTCAACTTTAGCTTTGAATATTTTGAACTTCTCAAAAGATTCATGATTTATCTTTCAAGAATGCAACCCACATCATTCTGGAAAAATCATCAACAAACAAAATAAAATACCTTTCACCATAGTATGATCTTTTTTGAGTAGGTCCACATAAGTCTATATGCACTAGATCCAATTTGTTCTCTGTGGAGTTCTTTTTGCTTCTAAATGAGTTCCTCACATGCTTTCCCATCACACATTCCCCGCACATAGTATCAACTAGTCTTGCAATACTAGGAAGGTCTCTTAATGCCTTTACATTGCTTATCTTTACTATGTTGTCAAAATTGATATGACAAAGTCTTTTGTGCCATAACCAACTGTCATCTACTTTTGCAACAAAACAACTTACTTCTGAGTTGAGCTGAAAGACATTACCTTTAGTCTTTGAACCTGATGCAATCATATCTTCTTCTTTGTTATTAATGATGAACTTGTTGTTTTTGAATTCCAACTGATATCCTTTGTCAAGAAACTGTCCAACACTTAGTAAGTTATGATGTAAACCATCAACATACATAACATCATCAATTTTGTTCTTTCCATCTAAAGTGATAGCTCCTCTACCTATGATAGGCTTAGGAGTGTTATCTCCAAATCTAACCATGCCACCTTTGTACTTATCCAAATGTACAAATCTATCTTTGTTTACTGTCATGTGATGTAAACACCCGCTGTCAATGATCCAATCTATTCTGATGTCTGCTTGGGAAACTAATGCCAATTCTTTTGATTTCTTTTCATCTTCAATGTCCATTTCATCAAACATTTTTTCAATATCTTCAATTGCAATGAAACCAATTTCATCTTCTCCTGAATCATCATATGTCACTCCATCTTTAGCATAGTAGCATTCCTTTGTATATTTAGGATTGTAATATGTTATGAACTTCTTGACTCTTGTAGGGCACTTGGATGAAAAATGGCCAACTTTGTTACATGAAAAGCATTTGAATGGTAACTGTCCTTCATATTTCCATTTTCCTTTTGTTTCTTTCTTAGCGATCATAGCAATGATTTCTTCTAGTTCTTTATCCTCTTTTTCTTTATCAAAATTACTAGAAGTGCTCAAAGATTTCTTACCATGGACTGAGGCTTTGAAGGTTGTTTCAATTTTAGGTTCTGTCTTCAATCTTGATATCTCAAATGCTGAAATTTAGTTGATCAAAGTTTCTCTCTTGAAGTCTTTTGAAAATTGCATAGTCTCATCTAAGATGTTTATCTTTCTCTCATAATCTGTTGTCAATGTAGTCATAAATTTATCCATTATGTCTTCCTCTGTAATTTCTCCACCATTGTTTTTGGTTCCTGCAACTGCTTCATTAATCCTCTGATTGTAAGCTCTGGTGTTTTCTTCAGGTAGCATCTCCAAATTGTTATATCTCTTCTTCTATGTCTTTTTGTGCACATTATTTTCTTGGATGTCTCCTTCAAACATGTCTTCTAGATATTTCCATATTGTAAAGGTTTTATCTACTTTCTTAATCTCAGAAAATTCACTGTCAGATAAGGCACTTATAAGGGCTTCTTTGGTAGTTGCATTTTGGGTGAATACTTCCTTTTGTTTAACAGTAGAATCTTCTTCTGCAAGATCTTTCAAAGTAGGAACATCAATTGCTTGGGTAGCTGCCTCATAGATCTCAAAACCAACGCACTGTAGGTGTGTTATCATTTTGTTCTTCCAGTTAAGATAATTTTCTCCATCAAACTTAGGACTCTCTTTTCTAAAGTATGCCATATGATCTACCTCAATTTGTTAAGCTTTCTCTCCAAGGCACTTGGCTCTGATACCAATTGTTAGGAATAGTCCCAAGAGATAACTGAGAGGGTGGTGAATCAGTTATCTACAAGATTCAATTCTTTATTCAATTAAGTACAGAATAACATTAACCATGAATACAATAAGATAACACAGATAATAACACCACAATTTTGATTATGGAGAAACCCAAAATAGGTAAAAACCCTGGTGGGAATTAGTGTAATCACCTAAAAATGGTCACCTAAACCCTAGACCCCTTATCTCAACATTTAATCAAGAAACCTTAATCTTGATTAAACCTAAGTCCTAAATCAAATAGGTAATTTATCACATTCAAACTGAGTTGACCTAAACCCTAGGTCCTAATCGATCATCTTACTTAATTAATTAATTAATTAATTCCTAAAATCATAATACATTGGCAAATAAACCTTATGTTAATTATTTAATTGATATTCTGATATATTAATTAAATAAAAATTGCAAAATTGTCAATTAAATCAAAAAGGAATTAAATTAATTATAAAAACATAAATGTGCATTCAAAATCAATTAAATTATTAAAAATGCATATGACATCATCAAATCCAGTTAACTGATTTATCAAAATGGAAACAATCTAGTTCTACTCAGTTAACTGATTCTCCATTGTTTATCATTTTGGAAACATTTTAGTTAACTAAAAACTGAATATGGAAGTTTCCAAAATAACTGATCAGTCAATTCAATCAATTGACTCTCTTGACCAATCAAATCACTTGCACATGGATTGTGCTTCTTCAATCGAATCTGAGCCACTCTTTTTGTTTGATCTCGACCGTTGATTTGAGAGAGATTTCTATAAAAGAGAAACTCTTTTCCTTCACAAAGGATCCTAATCTTTTATCTAAAGTTATTATACTGCATTTTATCTTAGCTTTCTTGCATGTTTTAGCTTTATTTAATATTTGTTGTTTATTACTTTCAAGCAAATCAATCTAATTTAGAGCACACTTTATTTTGGGTTTAAAACTGAATATCTCATACTTTCAATTTGGTGCTCTAAAACTGAATTCTAACTAGCTTGGATTAATAGCAATATGTATTTGCATTTGCATTTAGATTAATCAATAGTTTACTCTCAACATATAGATTTTTAAATCCTTCATTTAGGTCTTCGGTGTAGTCACTGAGCTTGCAATGACCTAAGAGAAAGCTCATACTCCTGCCTTCTAGAAGGCAATAGGTTGACACTTTCAGACATGCAGGATGAATGAATCCATATTCATTCCTGTATGTAGCTGAAGTATAATGACCATGTTGAAGTGTACTGCTAAATCAGAGGCCCACATTTAGCTAGCACATTTTTGGCGCCCACCATAGAGCAGAATATTCAATTTCTGGCCTCATTATTAACTTTTGCATTCAATTTTGTTTGTTGTTTTGATGTTGCATGTAGGTTTTCAATGATTTGATCATATCTCATAAATGGCTTGGAATCTGTTTATGAAATTTTTTTGCAGGTTGCGGATGGTATCAGGAGCCTACAGTCCAAAAATCAAATTTTTTATGATTTTGTACAATTTATAATATTTTTATGATTTTTCATAAAAAATTAATTCAGGGTGCAAATTAGCGAATTTCTCTAAAACATTTACATTTATGAAAAGCTCTTCCAATTCTAAATAGGGTCTATTCTCTGAGTTTTTTATTTTCATGACATATAATGACCGAAATAAATACATCTTTGAAATCTGGTATGTTTTGACAAATAGGGTCCCTAGGGCACAAATTAAAGAATTTTTTTAAAATTCTTACTTTTTGAGAAATCTCTTCACAATCTAAATGGGGTCTATTCTCTGAGTTTTTTTATTTTTATGACAAATAATGACCAAAATAAATACATCTTTGAAAAATGGTATGTTTTGAAAAACAGGGTCCCTAGGACACAAATTAAGGAATTTTTTGAAAATTCTTACTTTTTTGGAAAGCTCACTGATTTTTAAGAGGGGTTATTTCTTTTCATTTCTATTTTTCTGGTCTAGATATATATCTGAAAATTTCATCTTTATGACTAGGTAAAAAGCATTAGAAAATCAAGGTGCACTTTTTCTAATTTCAATTGAATTGTATGATTTTCCTTTGTATGCATGTTTTCTGTGTTACTGATGATTTATGCAGCACTTTGGAAATGGTGGGATGAAGAAAAATTGAGAAAACTACTAATGTGTTTGATGCAGGACGTTGAAAAAGAAGACTAAAAATACAAACTACTAATGAATCATCTTGCAGGTTGCCTTTGATCGATAGAACGCAAAATATTGTGCTTGCATTTTGATTTCTTAAAATAGGAACCCACATGCAGGACTTCTTAAAATGAACATTTGTTTATTGTTTTAAGAATGACAATGATGTCAGGAAACTATGCTCTCGCCCTTTTGGGATGATCAAAAATCCAAAAACATTATTATCATTTTCTTATTCTACGTGAAGAGTATTTTAGCTTTGTAAACCCAAGGAATTGCATGGATGTATCCTCTCCCCTCACCTTCACAGATCTTGGGTGTAAGAGAAATCCATACACATCCTTTAGCATGGCTACCTCCCAAGTTCTTTAACAGAGCCGGTGAGAGTGGATTTCCCAACTGGTAACAGGCTAAAGCCAAGCCCTTCCAAACCGGTATATAAAAAATGTCATTGTAATTAATGTCACAGTGAACAGGTGTTGATCATGTTATATTGGGAAGAAGATCTCCATCACTACCCTTGTGGTGTGTTAAAACCTACAGAACGTAACTTTTGTAGGTTGGGAGGCCTCCATAACGGAGCTAATCTGCCACAAGTATAACCACCTGAACGGATGCCTTGAATACACACTTTGTTCTAGTATCTAAAATCCCTCTATCTGTTGGCATGGAAGGTCAGAGATTGAGTAAGACGTCCCACACTTTCACGGCTCTTAGTAGAGACAACGGTCCCTTGGGAAGTGATTGCCCTTGGGATTTGAAGCTTGGTGTGCCTGAGAAGTGAATGCACATGTAAGGAGGAGCCTGTGCCTCCAAGCTTCTAAGTTGTCTGCTATGAGTAGGCATGGCTGAAATTTGGTTCAAGTGGAAATTCAACAGATATTGTCCTAGCTATCCTAGGATTGTGGTGTCTTTGTTATTTTTACAACAAACATTCTTCTTGATGTGTCTTGCGTGGGTGAAGCATCAAAACAAACAGACACCAAAACATTCAAAATGAACATTCAAATCAAAGATCAAAGTGATCAACGATTCAAAATCTTCACTTCTAGGTGTTAGCTATCAACTCTTGTCCGCGTTTCTGCATCCACTATCAAACTCTGGAAATCTATCAACTTGCTATCCAATTTTGTATTCTACTGTGAAGGTTCTGTCTAAATTTTCAGAAATCTATGTTCTCATCAACATCATCGCTAGTCTATCTTTAACTGCAATCTGTTGACAGTCTGACTTGTTGCTATTTTGAAATCTAACTTTGATGTGCTAGTCCAAGTGACTTATTACTTTAATCATTTTGTCTGGGTTTTCCTTATCCTGGGTTGTGAGAGCAGGTTTGTTAACCTTGACTCAAGATCAGAGTTGTTGCTTCTCTCTCTCAGTTGGATTTTATCTCCTTTGTCCTTTGGTCTTGGACTTAATCAACACTTCAAATATCACTTCAGCACCTGTTAGTCAATCAATTGATTCATCATACCTCCTCTTCAATCTTCTATGCAAGCGCATCAACCCAATCTTACAATGTCTAAAAGAAAATGGGCTAAACCTTATGGTGCTAACAATGCACAAGAAGAGATTCTTATGGAAGCTTTATCAAAACAACTTCAAACTATGCAATTTGAAATCCAAGAATTAAAGGGGGAAAAGGATACACAATCCAACAAATCCTCATCAAGCTCAATCTATCCTTTTCTATTTGATCATTATCAAGTGAGTGGCTCTAAAGCCCTAAAAGCTGCTGAAAACACCACGAAGTCTTCCTCCAAAGGGATTAGTAACATCATGAAAGAAAAAACTTGGGCTAAATGCACGAGAGGCTTCACTCCTTTGGGGCAATCTTATGCATCTGCGTTAGAAGAAATTCTTGATAATGATCTCATCACATTACCTCAAGCCACATCATGTGGACAAAGATTCTTGAGTAACTATTGTGCATATCATCAACATAACGAGCATAAAACTTCATCTTGCATGGAGTTGAAACATAAAATCCAAGATCTCATAGATGATGGCATAATCAAAGTTGAAAATCCTTATGATTCATCTAATCTCGAGCATGATCAATATCAAGAATCCATGTCTAGCAATGGTTCACAGATCACATCTACTTCTTCTTCCATTCCTCCATCTCCTAAAGCTTCACCATCTCCATCAAGAACTGAACCTAATGATGACTATGTCTACCCTCAAGGACTACCTCTAAAAGAGATCCAAGCTAATTTGCATATGACTGCAAGTCCTCAAGCTTCAAAGATCATCGACCCAAAGCATCCATGTGCTTTAACGTTTATCATGCCTATTCCAAATGATTGTCCATCAGCGTGTCAAGAATCCTCTATGCAGGTCAAAATTCCTACCTCATCCTTCAAAGTGGCTCCATGTCAAGAGGGAAATCCAAAGTGTGAAGAAACAAATATCTATAATGAGCAAGACTAAGACACCATCCATCTTTATCCAATAGTTGACCAAAGTCACATACCTCAAGAGTCCCATGATGATTTCATCATCCCCTTCCATGTCTTCCCAGAAGAAACTCTTACATCTCCTATATCTTATCCATCTCCCAAGCAAGATCAAGATATCCTTTCCACCATCTCTAATGAACCTATTTAAAATCAAGAGAAAGGTACCCTTTGTCCACCATCTAAAGATCCTTGTCAAGATCAGAGCATCCCTTCATCTCCTTGTCATGCTCCTCCATATCCACCTCAAGAAAACATTGTTCCTCTAAATTCCTTGCAGAATAATAAATCTCCTCAAGCTTCAGTTGCTCCTATCAAAGTTTCTCATGCTACTATTGATATATAGATGAATTCAAAAGAGAAGAGCCTCAACAATGCAACTCACTCTAAAGATGTTGATATCCCTTCCACACCTTATATCCCTCCATTCAAACATAAGCATCAACCTTATCCATCCTCCAAATCCATCCTTGGTCCCTATATATCAAAGCTGAAACTGTCAAACCTTCCATCCATATTGGGTCCTTATATCCCTCCATCCACTTACCCTATCCCCTATCAAGGTCAACAAATACATACATCCTTGAAATCTCCTTATCAACCAATCCATGGGAACCAGTCATATCAGCCCTATTCATCCACAATTCCTAAGTCTTTCAGAAGCAATTTGGATGTGCAACGAAGAAATCAAAAATTGAAGAACCCACTTACATATGAAAATCACTATGTCTCATTTAATCGACATGTGACTACAAAGAAAAAGGAAATATTCAAGAGACCGCAAAGGTCCACTGAGCAAAAAATCAAATCAAAGCAAATATGGGTTCCTAAATCTTTCATGGAAGAATTGCGTTCACAGTCCAAGCAAAGAATACAATGAAAGAAAATATGGGTTTCTAAATCCATCATGGAAGAATTGCGTTCTAAATCCTCCAAAAACAAATAAAATCAAAAGCTATGTGGATTCCCAAGTGTCTTCCAAAAGACTTGGATACAAAAAGAAATTCAAAAGTTATGTGGATTCCCAAGTCTCTCTTAAAAAGCTTGAACAAAAAGGAAAAGTCAGAGTTGGCATCTAAGCTTCCAAAGTTTTCCACTTCATCTCCATCTAAATGTCTACCATCTTCTAACTCTATTTTGGGTCCTCATGTCCCAAAATCCATTACCTTGAATACTTCATCCATCTTGGGTCCTCGTATACCAAGATCCGTATCCACTCATACAACAAAGCCTCAAACTATTCCATCCACTTTTCCTCCATTTGTCCACTACCCTTCAAGGGGTGTGTTGACGTTGATCTTATCACCATATCCTTCCATTCCTCTTATCTAATCCACCACATAAATGTTTGGCTACCATCCTCCTTATCCTCCATATCATCTCCTCTACCATCACCCTATCAGCATCTTTGAGCATACTTTCAGTGGCCTTGGCCCATCATGTCATATCTTTCAAAGGAGCACTATCTAAAGAGCAAGAAGCTTAAGTTCCTTCATAAAATCAAGAAGTACAAAAAAAAAAAAAATAGTGGCTTGGTGAAAACCTGGTAAATAGGCACCTTGGTAGAAAAAGTAAAGATAAATCAATCTGTCCGATGGTGAAAACCACTTCTTGTGGCGCCTTGGATATGTACCATGATGAAAACCTGGCAAATAGGCATCATGCATAATTCCTCCTACTTGCACTCTTCACTTGGGGGCAAGTTCCTTCAATGTCACCTTAACCATCATAATCTTACATTCAGCTAGCCCATGAGAATCCATGTTCCTTTCTGCTGATCTTGACAAGGTTGAGCTTATCCATGAACACTATGCATCTTAACATCCATTATCCTTTCCATCAGCCTATTCACTTGCTCTCATCCATGTCACCCTATCATGATCTTGCTTATCCCAATCCCATCCTTCCTATCTCTGAGCATTCCTACCATAATCCCAAAACATTCACTTATACCTTCATCACCCTTTATCCCGATTGCGCTATCATAGCTATATCCTATCCAAAATTGACCCCTTGGTCTTGATCTAAATGAAGAACAAAAAAAAATGAAAAATTGTTTATTAAAAGTCTCTTGACATGTCCATTCTTTTGGATTCCATGTTTTTCATGACATCAGGTCATTGTCCTATATGCTATCCAGCACCGCTCCATTAGCCTACATTGCGATATTCTTTTTTTCCCTAGCTTGGGTAATCTTAAGGAGATTGTCTTTGAGGGTTGCATTCCCCCTCTTCATCCATCATTGTCTATTCTCCTAATCCATCAACTTTCTAATCCATCTGTAATGACCTCTACCTTGCTAGACATTGGGGGCAAACTAATGTGATCTTGCTTAAGACAAGAGTAATCTCTAAAAAAATCTAAAAATTGGAAAAAGTCCTGAAAAAATGATCATTTTGGTGAAAACCTAGCAATAGGTGCCTTCATGCATTAATAAAAATATAAAAAAATGGAAAAATACAAAAAAATTGAAAAAGAAGAAAAAGTGCTTTAGTGAAAACCTGGTAAACAAGCGCCATGGTAGCAAAAATATTATCTCTGCCAAGAAGGTGAAAACCTGGTAAATAGGCACCTCTTGTACTCAGCACTCCATCTATCAATGCTTAGTCTTGGCAGTCCTTTGCTTCAGTTTGTACATATCTTTAAGTCACTTTTGTGACACTCTGGTTCTTCTGAGAACCCTCCTGGCTTGAAACCGATCTAGAGTCATAATCTAGGGGCAATCAAATCAGATTTGTCCTCGCAGTATGAGTCAAGTCAGTTATTGCTATTTTCTACTAGGGGCATGGGTCCCCAATTTGATCGCATCTTTGGATTACACCATAGTTAGTAAGCTTGTCATTTCTGAAGGACAACTCGCTACTGACACAAATAGGTGTTTCTCAACACCACAATCAATAGTGTTTCTTAACACTATCTTTGGATACATCTGTGTTTCTTAACACGCATTGGATGCCGCAAACGTAAATGACAGATCGATAGCAATCAATCACAAAGCACTCACAAGAACAACGGTGTTTCTCAATACCCCATACATATACACATCTAAAAACTTTGAAACTGGAAGAAGTATGTTGAACTTCTATTTCTATGTTGTCTGTTCTCATTGATTTCGCTAATATTTTCTTTGTCTACTGCTTGTTTGTTTGGTTCTGATGATTTAGCAATGTCAAATAATCAGGGTGTATGTGATAAGAGCTCTTGCATTAAGGTGAAAAAGCCTCACATCCCTCAATCCTCTTTATTTGTACGCCAAGGTGAGGTCGGAACAATCTCCTTGAATGTTATTGCTCTGATTGTTTACACAAGCGTGCACTCATGGTTATCTTGGCTTTGAATGCCTCGATATTGGTGTACTCTTGCAACATCAACTAGAAACAATGTTTAGGTCATCTCAGCTTTTGTGCCTCGATGCTTATGTTAGTTTCCCATATCTTATCTGATGAAATTTATATTCATATTCTTATGGTCGCAGTGGCACCAGTAAGGATTATATCGACTCTGATGTTCCAAAAATACTCAATGATGAAAATTTTCAAAGCTAAAGCTCAGTGAATACACCTTAGGTTGCATTCATGTTAGTCTTGCATCTGCATTTGCATAGTGATGAGATTAACATAATAACTTTATCTCTATCCAATGTGAAGGATCTGGGATTCTTATCGATCAATCTTCTCATCATCAAGTGGTCATGACACCCCTTGATAAATCAACTGTCCTAATTCTATTTTTAGGATTGAAATTGAAATCTAAATTTGACCACTCGCACAACTAATGGAAATCTCTCATGCTTTTCTTCTAATCAATCCATGTATCTCACTTTTGGTCAATCTCGGTCAACATGACCTCTCATCAAGTATAGATTTTGTCCTAACCATGTGGGACCTCTTTCTAATCAGATCAGTTTCTTCCTAAATTGTCTAATCAATTGAATTGCTTCTCATCACTGGGGCACCTAGCCATATTTTGA